>JARPMJ010007012.1:0-47001 GCA_033366665.1 Phoxinus dragarum
CTGCTTTGCTTGGTTTGATGGGGCCACGGTGGTTTAGTGTGCTAATAGTGCTGACTTATTTGGCAATAAGCATTTATAGGGGAGGGGGAAACCCCTTCCGTAAGAACAAAAGCAGGCAGGGGACAGCCAGACAACGCTTCTATCCTTATTTGGACACGCAGGCGATTCCTCTTCCTGTTGGCCTCATCTGGATCTGTGTGTTCTCTGCTCGGCTCACACGCTCCCAGCTCTGGATTACACTCAGGATCATTCAAATCAACTACATCAAGAAGGTAATCTTTCACAAGATGATGGACTGCAGGACAAGGCCTCTAAAGCTCATGTGCAAGACTATATCTGAGAGAAACCTTACTTTTCTCACTTCTCTTCCTGTAGTCCCCTTCTTACAAATTTTGACTCTGTCCGCTCTTAAAAAAATGTTTTGTCACATTTTCACAACAATGCATGAGAAAACCATTTTGGGTTCCTTAAAGAACCTTCCAGTGAGTTTTGTTTTTCTTATAAAGAACATTTTGGTCCCACTTTATATTAAGTGGCTTTAAAGCTGCAGTCCGGCACTTTTTTGGGTTTAAAAATATCAAAAAAGACATTTTTGAAAAAAAACGTAACCAGCCAGTGTTCAAAACGATCTGCTTGCCTTACCTCGATTCAAAACGGTAAGCTTGTAATGATAATTTTAATTCCAGTGGTACTGGTGGATTTCCGCGGGAATTTCGAGCATGTCTTTGCGTCATTACGTCACTTCTGTACACATAGAGAAGGAGTCCCCGGCTAGCGTGTGTGGATGATGGAGGTGGAGATTTAGCTTAGCACTTGGTATGGCGGATCCCGAAAGTTTAAAGCGACAATCACCAGTGACAAGTGGAGATTCACCAGTTGTAAAACCCAAAGACTTCGGACTTCAGAGTGGCTACAGAAAAAATATATTTTTCACGTTTTGACGTGATATAAGCAATCGTTAGATTTAATCAGCATGATGTAGCCTACTGCAATGCTTCCCCCACCCCCCGAATTTGGTCAGAACAAAAGTGAATGTTACTTACTTGTTCAGATGACATTTTCCGAAGAAAATTCTAATGTTGACACTTTCAAAAAGTATACTCTGAGATTGCTGATGACAGTACAGTATCCACAGCGACGCGGCAGCGACAGGTTCTCCTCAATACATTGTGTTCATCCGCGCTGTTTCATGCCGATTTACTACCCACGCACAGTTAATAATTCCGCGAATAACTGCAATTGCAGATTTCGAACAGAGATGGCGACAAAGAGGAAAAAACGACGGACTGCAGCTTTAAGTACTATGTACTTACTGTGTTCATGTTGTATTGTAAAATACTATTTCTGCTATTTCGGTGTGATACTGGTAATGTTAGGGACAGGTGTGCTGGTATGGCTAGATTTAAGGGTGGTTTAAGGTGTAAGGGACAGGTCAACAGTGTAATTACAAATGTAATTACATAAATTAATTACCGCTGTAATTACAAGCAGGTATTTTTAAAATATAAGTACAATGTAAAAACATATATGTACACAATAAGTCCATTGTAAATGATTAATTTCAATGTTAGTACATAGTAGTCAAAGCCACTTAATCTAAATAACCTTTTTCCACTAAGAAACTTGAAGGGTCCAAATAATTTTTGCCATATTATATAAAGCATCTTTATTTAAAGCGTGATTAAAAAAAATTTGAATAATTTATCAAGTGGTTTTAAACATATTTTCTTGCTTAAAATTCTCCCAAAAATGAAAATTCTGTCATCATTTACTCGTTGTTGCAATCCCATTTTTTTTATTTATTCTGTGGAACACAAAATTGATTTTTGATTTTTAAATTTTTTAAAGAATGTCCTGGTGAACATAATTAAAAATAATTATTATTTTATTTTAAACAAGTTAATGTAATTGCAAACATTTAAAAATATAAATATTATATAAATAAATATATTATTACACCAACATAAATACTTATAAACAATGGTTCCAAAGGGTTTTTCTAATGCTATGCCCTAAAGAACCTTTTACTAAACAGCTCTTAATATATATATATATATATATATATATATATATATATATATATATATATATATATATATATTATTATTATTATTATTATTATTATTTATTTGTTTATCTAAAGAACATTTTTACTATAAAGAACCTTTTGAGATATAGAGTTCCATACAGTTTCATATATAGCCAATAAAGAACCTTAATTTTAAAGAGTGTACCTTGAACTTCTATTTAAAAAGAAATTATATCAAGAAATAGAATTTAAAAAACATTTATATGTTAAATAAAAAATAGGGCTTTTCACATAGGTTATCGTCATTCTAAACCCAGCTTTTTAACCCTGGAACATTTCACACTTGTAATTTAGTGTAGCACCAGGGTTATGAAACCTCTGCTTTTGTGGCAGCGACATGAATATAACATATGAATACACAGGATTAATACCCCAGGTAAATTATAAACGGAGTAAAACATAACCCAGATAACCCAGGATTCAGTTAACCTGGGGTTTGGAATGACCCAGGGTTAACTATTTCAAGTGTGAAAAGCCCTAATGTGGTGTTCATTTTTGACTGAACTGTTGCTTTAAGTGGCAACATTTGAACATAATATACTCCGATTTTATAGAAGGAAAATGCATATGAAACGTTAAAAATCAAATAAACCAGGTGAAAGAATCCAGAGTGAGCTCAATCATCATCCTGCATGACACTTCGACCTTTCCACTTTATGATGGATGTCATAAAAACACACACGCTTGGAAACTCCCACTATGAGACACAAAGACAGAGAGAGAGAGTGAGAGACGGTGTTGTTGCCTTGTTTTGAATGCCAATTAGGGGCTAAAATAATTAGGAGGCGACTGTCTGCCGACTGGTTCCTCACCAGCAATCTGTGTGTTTGAAGCCCAGATGAGCCTTTTTACAACTTCTCACAAAGACCCATTGTTAGGGACATTCTGCCCTGACTAATTTGAAACATACTCTTTTAGGAATAAGATGCATTGGCTTTTTAGTCGACAACAAATGGGATCTGACCACAAGAAGTCACAGATGATATGTGTCATCAACACCGATACTTTCTGGAGTCTGAACTCCTCAAAGCCTGAGGATGAAAGTGGGACGGGTGATAGGGTTATGCAGACAGACAGTTCTGTGTGAGAGGAGAAGTGAGAGGGGAAGGGTGTTCACTCTCACAATAACTATCCCACACAAGGTGGCATGCACACCATCAAGCAATGGATATGGTTTTACTATATTTAGTATAAATACATCAAAAACATGTCCAGGTCATATTTCACCCTAAAAGCAAACTAAAGAAAAGTGAATTGTATAAAAAAATATATAAAAAAATTATAAAAATATAGACTATATATATATATATATATATATATATATATATATATATATATATATATATATACTGTATATATATTGCTTTGCTTTTATTTAGTTAAGAAAATAAATAAATGTTTTTAGGACCATTAAAATTATTCAAATGAAATAAGGCTATACACACGCACACATATATAGTAATTAACTTTTATATATAAGCACTTCGAAATTAAAAAAAAAAAATTGTATTGTATTACAGTGTTTTATCTGAATCTTGAAATAGGAATTAAGCTTTTTACTGTTATGAAAATTTTAGTGCAAAAAAAGTCCTAAAAAATGTGATGTGTTTATTTTAAACTATTTAATTTTATTCATTAATTCTTTTAAGCTGGACACATTCTTGATGTGTTTTGTGTGATACGCGCATTCGCTCTTTGCAGTAGGCCTAATAAACATGTCATAAATAGATTCATGTTGTTCATTCAAAGACCCTCAATGATAAACATCTCTGGCGTCGAGCGTTTTGCCAAGAAACTGAAGAAGGATTTCTAATAGTTGCGCTGATGATTTCTCCCTGGCATCTTTCCTGCAGATATAGAGAAAGGGGATCGCAGGCACTTCTTAAAGTTGACAGGTTAACAGTGCAGTAATCCCAGCAGCAGCTGCGATCTGTGGAAGCATCTAGTGTTGGTGTGTGACTGCTAAAAACTGCCATTACAATAACCTCCCCGAGGAGCTACTTAGCGAGCTATCCGAGCATCATCATGAAGACAAAGGCTCCCCGATTTGTGGGCCAGAAGCCTCACGCATGTGGAATCAGTGCCATCTGTTGGCTGCGACAGCTTTACACTTAAAGCTCGGCCTGTCGGCCAGGGAGAAGAGAGGGACAAAAGCATTAAGCTTAAGACTCATGTCAATAACAAACTGCATATTAGGAATTTTATTAAAGATAGGCTATGAGGAATTTGGTCCAGATTTCCAGTCCAAATTATTTGTACATAGCTGCACCATAAAGAAACCGGGAAAATTGCACACATTTACAAAGTTATCTACATAGAAAAAATATACAAAATCTGTCACTGGGACTGTTCCCTTTCAAAAGGTTGTAATATGTACCATTTATTTACTAATATGTACACTTTTGTACAAATATTGAGGTACTAAACTCTTTAGGTACAAAGATGAAAGGGAACCGTCCCAGTGACAGATTTTGTATTTTTCTATGTAGATATTAAATGTGTGCATTTTGCTGGAACATAATAATACACACTCAAAAAAAATAAGCTGTTGAACGAACTTAATTAAATTAAGAAAAAATGTTCCACGAAATTGAATTACATTTATCCAACAAAATCGAATTTGTTTGAAATGATTTGATGTAATTTTGTTGTGTGAACTTAGTCAATCCTGCTTGATAAAGTTTAGTCAGGTTAATTTTTGTCCTGCCTACAATCGCCAACATTAAAATGTTAGCTAATTTGACTCTACAATCACTTCTAATGCTAGATGTTACTAAAGTTCTATTTAATTAATACCATTTTTTACATAGTAATATTAAATATTACTTGTGCAGTTTTGGCAAGTGAGGTTTAATGCAGATAAAGTGCATACTGAGTGCCCACAACCCTAAACGCAGTCGCCACTCTTCTGCATAATGGTAACCACAAAATTCAAAAACATTACAGAAAGTCCTTTTAAGTTTCTAACATAACTGAACATTAAACACTAACATTAACTAACAACATCTTTCCATTTACTGAAAAACACATAAAATAACACATTAATCCCTAAGTTTATGCAGTCCCTTGTAAAGCATGCTGGGAACTACAGATCCACTGCCAAGTTAGATGTCAACAAAAATGATTCATGTAGTTTTCACACAAATGAATTAAGTAAACTTCCGTTTTAAAAATATTAGGTTGATTGAACACAATTAAATTAAGTTGTGACAAAATATTAAACAATCGTATTACTTTTGCTTATTTTAATTAATTAAATTTAACAAGAGGCCAAAATTAATTTTTTGAGTGCAGATTTTTATAATTATTACATAATTACCCTAAACCAAACTCTTCACTCTTAAAAATAAAGGTTCCAAAAAGGGGCCGTATTAGAAGATCCATTTTTGGTTCCCTTGAAGTACCTTTTAGTCAAGAGCTCTTAAAAGAACTCAGGTTTAGTCTGATTTAGCTATAGCTATAGCTTTTAAGAAAATTTTCAGCATTTTTGATAAAACAATTTTAGAGAAACTAACGCTCTATGCAATCAGCTGTCTCAAAACCACACGGTTGGTCTAAATATTATGATTCTGGAACATACTGGTTGGAGTGGGAGAGTTTCACACCTCTCAGTGCCTAAAATCAGAACACTTGTTAATGAAAGAATGTGCTGAGACTTAATTGGGGTCTGCAGGGATTGTACTTCATCTCAAATTCCTCGAAATGCTTGTGTCGTGTATAAAAATAGAGTGATGAGTATTAATGGTGCTGGAACACACAACTTTTAAATGTGTTAATATTATGTAAAAGCCAACTGTACTTACCTAACTTAAAAAGCAAAGGAGATTTGGGCTTGCCACGCTTTCTAAGGGCATTTAAAAGGGATAGTTCTCAAATGAACATTATGTCATGAATTACTCACCCTCATGTCGTTCCAAACCCGTAAGACTTTTGTTCATCTTAACACAAATGAAGATATTTTTGATGAAATCTGAGAGCTTTCTGTCCCTCATTAGCTCTACAGCTAATGGTCTTACCACTTTGACGCTTCAAAAAGTTAATAAAGAGATCGTAAAAGTTATTCATATGAATTTAGCAGTTTAGTCCAAAATTTCCATAACTGCAAGTTCTTCTCTTGTGTAAATATGAATATGGATGGCGTCAATTTCATACAAATTCAAGCCCGATTCGGACCCTGACAATGTTAATGAACAAGAGGATCTTCCAGAATGGATTTCACGCACTATTCCGTGGACGCTGATTATTTAAATGAGGCACATCATGACTTCACAAGATCTGGAAAAATCAGGTTGTAGTCGAAATGGATTCTGTTTAATAAAATATCTCCCTTTGGGGTGGACGTTGAACTTTGTAACATTGCAGATATGTTTTATGCTCAAACAGCAACATTACATACTAACTAAAATTTAAAAAGTGGAAAAGCACAAAGTGACCCTTTAATAAATTCTATAAAATTACATTAGAACATGTTTTCTAATATTTATGAAAAACAGTTTTCCCAAAAGCTACAAAAATATGATCACCATGGAATTATAATTTGTTCTACAGTTCAAAAGTTTGGGGTCAGTTAGAATATTTTTAAATAAATTATTACTTCTATTCAGCAAGGTCTCATTAAATCGATCAAAAGTGACAAACATTATTTATTTATTTACTATTTTAAATCAATGTGGCATGCCTTTTGAACTTTCGATTCACTAAAGAATCCTGAAAAGAATGTATCCACAAAACTATTAAGCAACAATTAACCATTTTCAACATTGATATTTGAGCAGAAATTAGGATATTAGAATGATTTCTGAAAGATCCTGTGATACTGAAGACTGGTAATGGCTGTCTTTACTGTATTTTAATCAAATAAATGCAGCATTGCTGATCATTGCCCTCCCCCTCCCCCCTATATGCTTAATAAAAACCCAACAAACCGATCTGATTTTACAGCCTAATTTAGAGACGGTTACAACACTTAAGAATGTTCTGCTGGGCAAATGCTGTGTGGTTTGGAGGCAAACACACAGGTCCTTGAAAAACAAAAGAGGCGGCCGGGTAGTGGCAGGCGACGGGCCCCTGTCAGAGCGCCTCTATTGTCAGTCAGGACGAGGGCAGTCACACTGATCCACGGCTCACTTCATCTCAATTAAGCCTTTGTGCTCTCCACTTGTACCCGCACACAAGAGGCCTGCGACGCCCCTATCGCTGCGGCTCGCGTTCATAGGCCTATACACACTTGAACTCACTGACGGAACGCCTCCACCCCCCTTCCTTTGTCTCAAAGGTATTAACTAACACGGGAAAAGAGGGGTTAATAGCCAGAACACTGCTTATGAGAATGTAATGATAGCTTAAGGAAATCAGCTTAAAGGACGTTAACCCTTATTATAAAACAGATAGTTCTCTGATTGGATGAGCCATCATAAAATAGGGATAAAGGCACACTTGTAACTGTAAGTGAATGTTCTTACTAGTAGAGACTCTGATCATGATAATAATCCATTTTTAAAATAAGTATAATTCATTAATATTAATAATAATAATAACAATAATATGAATAGCAATAATAATATTAACAATAACTTCATAATCATTAATATTACTAATAATAAAGTTTTTTTTAACTAATTGAATAAATCATAATAATAAATGTTTTTTCACTGAAAGTAGTTAATTAAAATTAATATCAAATGAATATACTCCATTGATATTAAGATTAATAATAAACTAATTCAGCTATTATAGTTAATTAATAATAATAGTATATAATTATAAATAGTATAACAACAATAAACAATCATTAATAATTATTAATACTAATAATTTTATTAATAATACAATGTTTGAATAAACAGTTTAAACCAGTTGTATGCATTAATAATAATAATAATAATAATAAATATAGCTGCAAGCAGCGATTATCGGGGCCATACCCAGCGTAGTGCAGAGCTACAAGAACAAAAAGGAAAGGAACAGGATGTATTAAACGTGCACTTTCATGACCAGAGCAGATGAGATTTGTTTGCATAGCCTTCTCCAATACGGTTGAAGGAAATAATTGAATAACTGAAATTACACAACATTACACACACTTTTATAAAGTTGTGTCACACGGGATTGAACACACAGTCTCTGGCTCAGGAGCCTGTCAGTCATCTCATTGCACCACTGCGGACATGTTTTCACACAGATGCCGGAGTTCTATAGTTCAAGTGAGATTCAACTGTATAGATGAAGATGTAAAGTCGTCACCTTCATTTATATAGCGCTTTTAACAATGATTTAACAGTGATAATAGGAAATGAAAGTAACAGAGATTGTTTTGGCTTTACAGCAGCTCTAGAATAAAGTTATTGTCCAGCTAAAGTTAGTTTTGATCGATTCACTTCCGTTGCAAAGATCATTAGTTATGAACTTAGGGGCCGCTAACACGACACCGTTCTAACAGAAAACCCTTAACACGCTCCGACCCGCTCACTTGCACAACAACAGTGTTTGGTGGCTTGAGAACACAAACCTTGAAATAGGTTCCAAGATGCAAGCCTTGAAAAAAAAACATTTTTATATAGATATTAATGCACCGCATGCTTAAGTTTAGATGAGATCATTCTCAGAATGACACCTGGAACAGAAGCAACTTTTGCACCACTTCTGGCCACTGTAGCTCTTGCCACACAGGATTCAAACCCACGACCTGAATGGTTCGGGGCTCGTGGCACGTGGAATTACAGATTGAGCCACTCAGTTGACGCTGATTCAGCAGAATGCCGAGGAGAGCTTTCAGTGTGAGAATGAGCACACAAAAGCATTACTTAACATGTTAACCAGATTAGCATGGTAAGCTAACTTAATGCTAAGATAGATTATGGTTAATTGATAGCTGAAGAGCCACATTAGAAAGATTGGCAAATGGTTAGCATGATAACCAATTAGCATGCCAAGCTAACTAACATAAGACAAAAAAAAAAAAAAAACACAGGCACAATCAACTTTGGAGAGATTCTGTATTATTCAGGAACTGAAGCAAATATCAAAAATTCATTCAGTCATTTCTGTGCGGCTCGGTCCAAAAATCATCAGAAAATTTTGGACAAAATTTGTCGGAGTAGCACGAAAAACTGTTTTTTATTTACAATATGGCGGACAAGCACATTGATGGAATATGACGAATGACACATTGTCAGAACTGGCATAAGCCAAGGAAAACGAAACGGCAGGAAACTAAATTTGGACCATGTTTTCAAAAGTTTTTGAAAAATCCTTCTATCTCTGGAACACTAAGTGGCGCTGTGTTCAAACTTCTCAGGTACCTTCAGGATATGCTTTCGATAATCCCTACTTAATGTTGTGCCGATGTCAAATTGTTTAAAAGATATTGCAATTTATGACAATTCAAGCGGACTGATGGTTCGTCTTATCCTGGCAAAATCCTCGGATTCGGCACAACACAAGGAATACATAGATTGTGATTTCTGACAAAGTAATCAAAAGTTATGAGCAAAAATGGCAATTTTTCAGATCTTATGACATGTAGGTGGCGCTGGTCACAAATTTGGCATGGACCTTTCAGATCATGGTTCCAATAAAGCGTTCCAATTTTCGTTTTGATGACAAGAGAACATGAACTTTCAACGAACAATACGTCTACAGCATTTATTTATCTTATTTAATGTTAATCTCAACATTTACTAACACATAAGGATCAAAAGTTATTAACATTAGATGGACTGCGAACAAACATTTTTATTAGCCTAACTAAAATTAACACAGATAATGAATGCTATTAAATATTGCTCATGGTTAGTTGACGTTAGTTAATGCCTCAACTGTTAACAAATGAGGCCTTATTGAAAATTGCCACCATATAAGTCAATGTATAATGAACATGAATTAACATCAAGTAGTAGGCCTATATTTATCAATTACCATTATCAGTAGAAAGTGGTTCATTATTAGTTTATGGAAGATAATGCATTAATGTTAACAATCTGAACATTACCGTAAAGTGTTGCCAATAAGTTTTATGTTTTATTATTATCCTTCTTTCTACTGTATGACTGCCTTTTTAAAAAGGAATAAGCCCCTTGTGACTTTCTGTTACAATGATTTTACCAAGGTTTTCTTTCACAATAACACACAGTCATGAGTGGGTTATTGCTTTGGTAAACTTGATTAAACTACGGGACGCATCGGAGCACAAATGGATCCACGTGCAAACTATCCCATATATATATACGGTAGTAATGTTAAGAATGCCACATAGAAAAAATCTGATAAAGAAAGCACATTCATTCATAACACCTCAAGGCCAAGGGGATTTGTGCAGGGATGAAGCGAGGTTAGAGTGAGATCTCCTTTTGTACTCGAACAGACATAAATCATAACGGGGGTCATGTCTGTCCTCCCCGCCCTGATCACAGCAGAGCGTCCCGTCTCATTATTCTCTGAATCTGAGGCTGTTTGACACACCGATGCTTTTGAAGTTGTTTTGTGTGTGTGTGTGTGTGTGTGTGTGTGTGTGTGTGTGTGTGTGATCAGTATTCCACCCTTCTCATCTACCATGGACATTAAACTAATCCTTTCCTTAATGCACTATTTCACGTTCTACCTGCCGCAGGTCATTTAATGAGGCCGGTCCCTGATGGGATCAATGCAATGAATAAATAATCAAAGGCAAACTCAAATAAAAGCCGGAACATCTTCTGCGACAGGAACGGACGTCATGGTTTGTCTCCCTCGTGTGGCCATGTGATGAAGACCCAGTTCTGTCTCCAACAGGTTCTTCATTAACAATTAATTACCATTCTACTTATTTTAGAAAGATAGTGAAGTCATCAAAATCAAAAAAGGAATTCCCTGCTGGGCACGTTTTGACTTCTGTTTTTTCCTCCACCCAAACCAACTCTTCTACTAAAAACGAATACATATTAATTATTTAATTAATATAAGACACAAATGCAAAAAGAAGTATAAAAAGTTAAATAAATGTAAGTTTATAAAATAATAAAATTAAATAATGATATATTACTTACAAATAATAATGTATGCATATCATTTAATTTATTCATATTTAGTTTATGTTTGTTCGTTTAAATTCTAAGATTTTTAGATAATAAGAAACATGAACACAGTCCAAACATTTGACTGTGTGTGTGTGTGTGTGTGTGTGTGTGTACTGTTAATCTCTGTTACTGTAATTTCCTATAATCACTGTAAAGCTGCTTTGAAACAATGTTAAACGCGCTATATAAATGAATGCGACTTGACTTAACAATTATGCTGTACAATATTTTTGTGGAAACCAATATATATATATTTTCTTTGATGATAGGAAGTTTTAAAGAATAGTTTAACAACAAACAGATTAAAATGATTAATTCAATTATATTATTTCCATTATATAAATCTATAAATTATATTATTATTTAAAAGATTAAAATAGCTACATTTTCTGCTATTTATGCTACATAAAATGTACCTAAAAATGGAGTGCATGTGTTGTGCAACACGAGGCCATGTGCATTTATTGTTGCATATAATGCATAATATAGGTAATATTCAGGTTTGAAAGCTAGCACAGCCTCAGAGATTCCATTGAGACTCACAAAATAATAACAAACATCACCACACATCATAAAACGGATGATCAACTGATAACCGACAACCAATAAAATAATCAATCCCTACATGACACTGGACGGATCTCTATCACCTCCCAGCTAAGTGTGATTAAGAAAGGTGCCACCAGGGGGCTGCAAACATTCAAGTTGGGACAGGCAGCAGTTCGCATTCCCCTGCCCTCCTGGGTGTAAATCTGACACTATCAACACAGGTCAGAATGAATCTCAGTTCACTCACAGCCAAAGAGAAAGCGAGTCGAGACCAATGTTCTTTTGGGAGCGACCCTAAAAAAACCTCATCGCACTCTGACTACAGACACATCCAGAAGGCAGAGCCAATATGAATGTGAGATGTACACAAGAGACCAAGTGACCCCTTCATGGATGCCAAAAATGACATAACAGTGCTAATGAATGTCATACTCACATGTTTCGTGCAGCGAGCAACTCCACAAGTCAGCTGTGGACTAATATGACCCTAAATGAACAGGAAGTATTCTCAAAACGGTCGTTTTTGATGGACATCTGCTTGTGTCAGTCATACATGAGTGGGAACTAAAGAGTTTGGCTGAATATCATTATGTAAGCTGGTTTCTCCATTGAAAAAAAAATATATATATATATATTCTGATTAAATGTTTTGCAAGCAATATACAAACTGTATGCAAGTACTTCATTGTTACAGGTATGTTGCCAGCGCCATGATTTTTTACATTTCTTAAAACCATGACCAGAACTCAGAGGGCATCCTGTATACTTCCAGGGCCATAGCTAATGCTATATAGCTATATATATATATATATATATATATAAATGATCAACTATAGAGTTTAGAAGTGTAAATATGCATTTTCCTGCAGAAAATTCAACCCATTTACAGTTAACGGTCAATTATTTGTGCTTTGTTCTTTAATATAATTTAATGATTTATAGGGTCATGCCGTTTTAAAACGGTGTAAACAACTCTTTTTAAATTATAAAGATTTTAAAGCTGTGGAATAACATCCCCCCCACACACACAAATGTTAATGCAACATCCCCCCCACACACACAAATGTTAATGCAATCAATGATTTAAAAAAAAATTTGCCTGCAAAAAATTTAAAATGAACCTAAATGTCACTGAACACAACAGAAAATGCCTTATATTTAATACATGTGAATAAAATGCCTGGTCAGTCCTTTGCTCTATTATTTTATGTAACATTAAAGGGGTTAAAAAAGCCCTAAAAATGCATTCATAAATGTAAGGAAAAAGAGTAAAAAAACAAATACGATTATAGCCTGTTTACAAGCAGAAGTCCATGCAACACTTTTGAGCTGATGGGATCTTAATACACACAGAAAACAGAACACACACAAACACTTGACCCGGGGGACAGGTTTTTTATTGTGTTTGAGGGGATGTTACAGTGGTTGCTCATTTCAGCTGAGCTACAAAACGTTCAATGAGATCGCTTCATTACAAACTGACAAAGGTATAACAGATTCACAACAGCATGTACCACAGAACTGGAAATGAGTGTGGGTCTCATATAAATGACATCATTTCTAATAATCTACAGCTTTTTTTTTTTCCTTTTCTTTTTTTTTTTTTCTTTGACTTCATACAGATAATGAATTAGGCTAAAATGCACCATAATATTTGGTTGACTTTAGGAACATTTTCCTTATTACATCACAAAATACATTTTTTTTTTTATATCCCAAAGAAGCAAGACTTGCAAGTAGGCTTTTAAACAGAACTAAATCTACAGCTACAAAATTCTACTCCGGCAGCCTTCACACCTTGGCGGGTCCTGTCTGCGCTCCCAGTCCGTATCGGGTAAAAACACGGGGTAGAATCAGTATGACATTTACACAGAAGTCCGTATTGTAAAGGCTATAAAGATTTGTTGCACGTTGTAAAGTTGCCTCTCCTGGATCTTTACACTCCTGCGGGTGATGGAGACTGGGGCGGCGGAGGAGAAGAGTGTGGGAAGGAGGGGTGGACAAAGGGAATCTGGGAAGAAGGGAGGGGGGGTTGAGCGGGGTATAGGTGTCAGCGGCCCGCCGTCTATGTGGCGTATCTCTTGGTCCACTGTCGAGCTATCCTGTCATGCTCTGCTCTGTTGGTCAGGTACTGAGTAGCTATGCTTCCCACCAGAGGATCCGCTGAGAGACGAGAGAGGGGGAAAAGAGAAGAACAGAGAAGGGGAAAAAGAAGTGAGACACTCTTATACCCAGGAGTCAACGAGAACACAGTCTTCTGAAAGACGCAGACAGGCGCTGGGAAGGACACAGAGAGAGAGTGGGAATTGAGAGTAAATGAAAGAGCTGTGTGGGTTTCAACAGTCACATCTGTCATGTGCTGACTCAGCTGACTCAATGTCAGAGATGTTTGAGACAAACACGGCGACGGCTTTACAGAGGATCCGAAACTGTCCCGAAAGGTCGGATTTCCCTTACTTAAAGCAACACAACGATGAAGACCTTAAATGAACATGACTTGACAAATGCAACATGAAGCATAACGTTTAGTCATCAGCTTCAAATTCATTAATAGAATAATGTGATCAATCTTTTCTAGATTCAAGCCATTCACTTAACAAAATGTAGACAGGGCTATATTAGTATTGTTCATATACTATTATAGTATTAGTTCATATTTTGAACTAGCCTTTATTTTTATATTTTCATTTCCATTTAGTTTAAGTTTAAGTAATGTGCTTTTGCTCCTGTTTTTTATCTATTTATTTATCTTTAAAGTAAAATTACTTTAGTAATTTCAGTATTTCAGCAAACTTTTTTTTCAGGTAGTTGTCAAGAAAACATTTTGACGAGTCAAGTATTTTTGAGTTCAAGTTTTTCATCTAATATTTATATTTTATTTTAGCATTATTTACATTAATGTAGGGCATGTTTTTAGGTTGAGATACTTTGCCATTCAAACAATAATATTAGGGTTAGTCGACTGTAATCTCTCTACTAGCAGCATAACAGGAAACAAATTAAATAAATATTGTTTCCAGTTTCATTTTAATTCATCTTTATTTGCCCATGTACAGTAATGGCCAAAAGTGATGTCCAGAGGTGATTTTTTTTTATGATCTTAAAAGTTTGATTAAATTAAAATATTTTATATTGGTTAACTTGGTTAAGGTATTTATCTGAGAAAATTATCTGGGAAAAAGGCAATCTAAAGCAACAGGTTTTATTTTTCTATGCAAAAACAAAACAAAACAAAAAAAACACATAAAAAACGAACCTCACAGGAGAAAAAAAAAATCACTGATCAGTTATTCATATTTTGTTGATTCTCTCTTATTTTTGCATGCGTTCATAATTTATTTGTATGGCAGCCTGACCAAAAATTATGTCTGCACAATTTGGCATGTTTCACTGAGTTATCAAAAATAAAACAATTGACTCCAAGCACAACTACGCAATATGCTCGCAAAATCATCAACAAGTTGATTATATTTTAATAAATGGAAGTCAGTTTTCCAACTCTTAGCCAAATGCTGCATTTTCGATCACGCTTTACTCCTGGTTATGCCCATTTGAGGCATTGTCAGTGTAAAAACAAACACATTGCAGAATAGAGTTTAACGTTAATCATAATTGAAGACAGCTGAACTGACTAATCAAGGTCTTCAGAAACATCCAGGTACTGGAGTTGTGTGGTAGTAGATAGGAGCTAAACTGTTTCTCCAGGAGCAGGACTGGACACCAGGGCCTTCAGTCAAATACAAATCTATCAAGAGCGTAAATGAAGTTGAAAAATGTCACATGGTCAAATTCATTATCTAATCAAATGATGTGGTGGGTGTAGTCTTCCAGATGTCATGGTGACTGAGGCCTACTAGTGAACCCGAGTAATGCAATCATGCATTAAATGAGAGAGAGTGAATATTGTGACTGTCATTTAGTGTATATATCAGGTAGGAAGTTATTTAAGGAAGTGTGATTGCATTTGATGGCAATTTTTTTGTACTTTTGATGCTTATGATTATTATTTTTGAGGAATATGTTTCCTCCTTGTGTTGTGTTGAGAGCGGTTCACATGTAAATGGAGTCTTTTGTGAGGGAGCTTTTCCCAATTCAGTAGTGAGGTCATCTTGTGGTTTAAACGCTAATTGGAGACTAAACTAATGAGGAGGATTTTGGAGTAGGTTTTTTTTTTCATTTAATTTGGCGCTGGAGTTGCTGGTTTATTTGGTAAATATTGTGTTTTTACTGCTGCATGCAGAATATTGTGTCAGTTGTTCAATGAGTGACACGGTAAGCAAATTAATGTTTGTTCTTTGAATATGTTGGATTAATATTGCTTGTGTTCAAGTTAAAATTAAGTTAACTTTGGAATCCATGTGATTATTTTTCCTATTATTTTCCTCTTGTGTGGTTGACAATTTTTTTGTTTTCACTTTTGTTGTTGTTGTTCCTAAATAAGATTTATTACATAGAATATTTTTTTTTAAAATTAAATTATTTGATGATTTATTAGTCACTCATTTATTATTGTTGTAAGGTATTAAAAGTTCCTGGGCCTGGAATTAAAATTGTTGTGATGACTTTTTTTATTTTTTATATGATGTACTGAATTAAGATGTGTTGTGATATGATCTGAATTGAGCTTGAATAGAGAAGTTTTAAAATCAAATCTTGTTGTTCCTTGTCCTATTTGATTTCCATAATAGAACTGATTACCGTAAGCGTCATCCCTATATGAACTGACTTTGATCATTATTCATTTAATTTAAATTAATTTAATTTAATTTAATAACTGTGGTGGTTGTTGTCCCTTGCGCCCGAAACCCAACCTTTTACAGCCAAATCCGCCACAATGCTCTGCAAGGACATGCATTTGCAGATAAACAGGAAAAGACAACTGATTCAATAATTGAGTTTTTGGAAGCACTCTTAATTTGCTAATTGATTATTATGTCAAAAGCCTCTTTGATACTATAAGTTGTCTGTAACAAAGAAGATTTTGACCCAAAAAATTACAATTCTATCATCCTTCCCTCACGCTCATGTCATTCCAAACCTGTTTCAATCTTCTGTGGAGCACAAAATATGTTTTGAAAGTAATTTGGGTCCAAAAAAAATATTTATTTATTTCCATTCACAGAGACATTTTTCAAAATATCATCTTTTGTATTCCACAGACAAAAGCCATACAGGTTTAAGGCAGAGTAAATGATGGCAGAATTTTCATGTTTGGTGTTATGGCCTGAACACCTCTCCTATTAACCAATTATTGGAACATTTGTCTTCTCAGCCTTGAGTTGCGGTACTCACCTGGATTGCAGTCTGTCAGCAGAGAACAGATGGAAAGCAGGACCTTCGAGATGGTCAGAGCCGGGCTCCAGTTATCCTTCAGGATGTCCAGGCAGATCACACCCTGACTGTTGATGTTGCAGTGATAGATCCTCGTACGGAACGTGACCTGCACAGGAGGAAACCGACACGATCACAAAACAGGTCTATCTAAAAAGGGATTATGTTAGCTCACCGGTCCAGAACCACGCTTTAATACTGTGGATGCGTTTTAACAGGGCTTGTTATATAGGGGGCTTTTGAGAGCTGGATCACAGCTTTCATTCTCATTAACAGCACTCTCAGAACCAGGGCTGAATCCTGAAAGCTATTGATCCATTGAGACAAGAGAGCCAAGCAAGCTTAACCTGACCCAGCTTCCCAACTGTGTCAGTAGCCCTTATCTAGAGTATTGACGACTTATAGCCCTGGCTTACAGGACCAGCGGGACACCGCTGACTGCAGTGTGGGACGGCCCGTGTCTGCCGGATAAGGGTCAAGGGATAGTCCGGGTCATGCATTAGTCTGTTCCCTTAGCACATAAAGAGTGCTTCTTGTTTGTTGACTGCGCCTCACTCTGCCCCCTGCAGCAAATACTAAGATGTCCGTCACATGATGCAGCATAAACAGAGCGACCGAAATAACCATGCCTGCCTGGCACAATGCGGGTATTGTATGAACACGGTGGTCTAGGAGTCCGACTCGGTCGAAAACACAGCCAGCATGACACGGGCAGCCAGTGTCAGGCCTCACGGACAACGCCGGGAAACAAAACAAGAGAGTTCATGACACTCCCCTATGAAGAGAAAAACCTAGCGAGCTGCCTAGCATTTGGAAATGTTCCTGAAGGTGGGCAGCTGTCTTTTTAGGCAAAGGTCTCATTTAGGCAAACAATACAGAGAAATACCCTGAACGCCTGAAAAAAAAAAAAAGAATACTGATAGAATTTTTGTTATCCTAAACTAATATCATAAACAGACTAACATAGCTTGAAATAACATAATATTTACTGTTTTGGCCATCCCTTCTTTGTAAAGCATTTCTAAGCCGCATTTAGGCAGAAATATTAATCCAAGATGCTTGACAAGTCAACAGAAATGTTGAATGTGAATATACTCTCATAATATTTATATAAAAATAAATGTATAATGTTTTACATAAAATATTTACTATAGTTAGTGCAACACAACCATACACTTAATAAATATACTTATATATTCCTTTAAATATTAAGAAATGTACTACTTTAACCAATATTGCATTTGCTGAGCACGTTCCGTACGAGCATTTATATTTGATATTGCATTATGACAAAGAATAACTACCCCTAACATTGCCCTCATTGCAATAATCCATGGTATTATGGCCTTTTAGAACTTATATATATATATATTTACATGAGCGATTCTATAATTGGAGATACATTTTGCATTTTAAAAAGTTAAGGGAAAAAAAACTGTTCACTAACAGAAATTATTTCCATTATCTTATTGAAAACATATTTAATTTGAATAAATTAATTGATTGCCAAATCCTTTTTTTTTTTTTTTTTACTTTTAATGAAAAAGCATTAGGCTAATTTATAGTATTGTATGTCAACTCAGTTACTGTCAATTCTGTTACATACTGTCAACATTGTTACTCTACCTTAGATTCTGGTTAGATTAAAATATTTTCTCAGAGAGCGCACACACACACACACACGCGCACACGCACACCTCTCTCAGTGTTTCAGATCTTATCAGTGAGGGAAAGTAACATCATTTCCTGTATTTACATATTTGTGGGAGATAAATCCACCAATTTAAAGGCAAAGTATGGTACGCTCACAGAATTGACGCACTATTTATGGACACATTATTAAGAGAAAAGTTATTTTTAAATAATTTAATTTTGTAGAATTAGAAAAAAAAATGACTATTTAGGGCTTTTATAAATAAAATAAATGAAATATTATTAGGAAATAGGAAAAGGTAAAATAAAATATGTATTACACAATAATGCATGATGGAAAAAATACACGACTAATTTGGATCAAAATATTTTTGATATTTGATAAATCATGTTTTTCAGCTATTTAAGACACTGGAAAATATTTACAGGAAATATTATATTGTTATGACTTGTAACATATTCTGATCCATGACAATGATTAAATTATTCAAATAATTAAAAACATAACCATTTAAAAAAAGCTGATTTTTTTTTTACTTTGGACACCATATGTACACCAAATGTTATACCACTGTTCTTTAATCTGATCAGTCAGTCTGTCTGATAATTTTATTTAAATGGTTGAAGGTTGAATCCATTTGAAAGTTGGCCATGATCAGATCTTTATTGAATAATCACCCTTTCATGCTTATTGGGGAATAGCATAATTAACTAAGCAACAAAGTCAGCTGTGGAAGTAGACAGTGGGGTTTTAGAGATTCTAACAGAAAGACAGAAAATAAAATAAAAAAACAAGACACAAGCTAAAAGAGAAATAGCTCTTTTTAAAAGCACACAATGACCCAACCAAACTACTCTGTAAACAAGCCAATGCATTAGAGCCTTTTACAGATCGAGTTAATCGATACTCTTATTTCTAGAAAGACATTTTAGAAACAAACGCCTGTTCTCTCTGTCTTTTCCGCCCTGATTCCAAACACAGAGACTCATTCACAAAAGCACAGATTAGTGGACCACAAACAGAGCCACACCGCTCAGCGAGCGAGAGCAGGCAGCGACTTCACAGAGCACAGACCCTAAACCAACGTAGGCGAGATCGGCCCCCAAGTTACCCAGCGTTTCATCTGCTGACAAAAGAATGAGGGGGTGTGGGCCGCATCCACCGCAGAGGATGAATCCTGTTTTAATTAGTGGATTAGAGCTTTGCATTGGCTTGATCTGAACAAAGAGCCCCCACCAGCCATGAGCTTTATATAAACTTGTTGTTTACAGATGCCACTGACGGTTGAGATGAGGGCCAGACTCGGTTCACAGAGGCACAAATTCACAAACATGCTGAGGAAGGAGATTCTGATGCTAATTAATGCTGTGGTTGACACTTCACGTTTATAGCCTGAGAAGGAGTTAACCAGCTTCCCTAAACCACATTCACATTGCGGCATCGCACTAGTTACTTTACGCTGGAAATAGCCGTGCTCTGAAGGAGTCTGTACAGCCATCCAGCACACAAATAGCAGACAAACACAATCGTTCAGCATCACATTATCCTTGAGGCATTTTTAACAGAGGTCAATACCTGTTCTGAATGATCTGTTACAGAGTGTCCTTGGTAGACCTAATAAATCTTAATTAAAGGCCACTGCTCTTCTGTGACCGACTATAGGCTAATAATAGCACACACAGATGGGTGTCTACTTGTGAAAATGCATCTATTATGTATTTTACTATAATAGTTTAATTGCTTTTTCCATTGCAAAATACACTACTGATCCAAAGTTTGGATTTTTTTTTTTTTTTTTTTGCGTCAAGGACACATTAAATTTATGAAAAGTGACATTGTAAATACATTTATAAATAAATGTTTAAAAAAAATCCATTTCAAATAAATGCTGTTCATTTAACTTTCTATTTCTTTTAAACTAAAACATTTAATACAGTTTCCACAAAAATATTAAGCAGCAAAAAAAGGTTTTCAACATTATTAATAACTGAGCACTAATACTAATAATTGATAATAACTGAGGACCACATCGAATATTATTAAATTATATAATGCTTAACTGGTCATTTACATTCATACATGTTAGAAATGGCATTGGACTTCACTTCGGTTTATGAATTTATAAGCTCAAGAACAGTATCAAACGGCTGATACAGCTGTTTTAAGTTCTGCTCCATATTCAAGAACAAAATCTGAAGTATTCACTTTGAAGTGCTTCCAAATACATTCCAATCCATTGGATTTTGCATTTAGATTGAGAGCCTGTTGTGAAGCCTAATGAGTTGCCTATGCAGGTTCTAAAACCATGATTATGCTGCCTTCTAAACGCCTTCTTTTTGCAAGTATTTCACTTATCATACACTTATGAAGTTCCATTTCAGTCAGGATTCTCCCTTAGAAAGCAGCAGCCATATGTAGGCACTACACACTAGACAACATGGCAGCTCACTAGCTTTTTAAACAGAGCCTAACCTCTGCCCTGGTGCACTTGCCTGTAATTTTCAAGTGAGCTCAAAAACGTTGCTTAGGGGTTGTAAGACAACTTTAGAGGAAGAGACATGGCTGAGAAAACTTTCTATTTGAAGAAAGAGACATGGCTGAGAGACATAATAAAAGAGAAAAGGTCAGAGGAATATCACTGGAAAAAGATCAGGCAAGAGCCTTAGGACCCGTGTAAATATTAGAAAAGCATTGGTTTTGAGTGTGTGCTGCTGGACAACTCTTGCTTGTAAATACTTGTGTACTGTATGTTCATTTTTTGTCATCTTTGCTTTATTTTTCACAAAGCTTGCATTTTTGCACTGTGTGTTTGTTTTGGGGCGAAGCAATGAAGAGAATGGTGTGTTTGTTTGGGTTGATTTCAAATATTAACAGTGTTCAAAAATAAATATCCGAAAACGCTTAATGCACCTTTAATATCTAAAAACAGTGAATAAAAAGGAAGAGATGCTTCCATACTGTACCTTTGGTGGCTTGAAGGGGTAATCGGAAGAGAAGGTGATATCCAGAAAGAACACGCCCCCCTCATAGACTGAACCTGGAGGGCCCAAGATGGTGGATCTCCATTCATAGATATTGTCGCCCTTGGGTCCCGCACTAAAAAAAGCACAAACACAGACCAATGCGATTTAGTATCATACATCCAGACTAAAATATCGTCCGATATTTGGCCATTTTGAGAATACAGCACTGGCGATTGACAGAATCGTCCCTTATGTCAGTTCCAATGTCTACCAGCATCCAAACGGATAATAATAATGATATTAACAGACTCTAGTATTACCATGAATGACACCACAACGCACTTTTTAATGCAGCACAGAGGTGGCGTGGATATATTTTACACATGGACAACAATCGCAGGACACAGATTGTTCTTGGTCACAGAAAGAAAACAAGATGTGTGCATTGATTGACAATGACACATTTCGGGTCACTCAGATGTGGCATTGAACAATATTCATTAAATAAAATGGCAGGTTAATTCAATTTATAAAAAATAATGTACCAGCTATTAAAATAGTCATGAAACTGAAGCTTTTTTTAATATTTTCTTTCCTATTGTGACGTATATCAGAGTAAAATGGCATTGAACAAGAAGAAGAAAAAGTAGGGCGGGAGTATAGCGGGACTTGATTTTTCCGATGGGGAATGTATTGGATGGTTGTAAAATGCTTTTGCAGTGATCTCATGTGATTGACAGGTTGTCCCGCCCTCACAATAATTGTCAATTTTGATTCCATGGTGCTTTTGATTATTTGTATTGACAGGTCAGAGCAGAACTATGTTAGTACGACATAATCTTTGGACTGAAAACGCATCAGGTATTGTTTTGAAATGACCTTAAATCGGAGCAAAATATGTGGTGCCTAAAGAACAAGCCAAATATCTGCAACACAGCTCATGGAGAAGGACAGTCAGATTGAGGTCAGATTGAGATAAAGGGACAACCACACAAATATGGCTAATGGAGGAAAAATAAGGGCAATGAAGGGGGAAAATAAAGGCCCACTCAGAGTGATGGTCTGCTGGAGAGACCTGCCTCTAATGGAGGAGACAGGTGAATGTAGCAGGCACTTATCCCTGGCATCTATTGCTCAATTAGCATGTGATGAAACGCTCGTCTCTGCCAGCAAGTCACCAGCCTACACACACTGGATATCCACTCATGCTTCAGAGCGGGAGAAGACGGCTGTCAAACCAGACTCGGCATAAAGAGGAGGGCCAAGAATAAGCGGGATTATAGCAAAGCGGAAAGATAATAGGAACGGACGCCGTGAAGAGTAACAGAACAATTCATTGGCGCCATGTAGCTTACTTAATTCTTTGAGCCTGATAAATTATTCGGGATTCTCTCGCACCGCAGCGAGGGTGAAAAAACGCATTGAATGCAGCAGTGAGCAATAAATGGCAAATGAAGCAAAAGCAACCTGCTACATAGATCATTTAACTGCACAAACACATGCGGGTTTGTCTTTGGCCATCGCTTATCGCCATAAAATCAACTCATGACATTTAGAGAGGATTTAGATCACGTCAAAGTGAATCATATAACCGTAAATAAAAATGAGGGAGAGATAGAAAAATCTTTTTAACGCCTCTAAACATCAATCTGACAGGCCTTCTGTTGGGTGTTTGGTAAAAGCGAGGTGAGCTTCATGCCAGCGTAACGCTTTGCCCCGGTCCTGTCAGGGGTTTTCAGCATTACAGCAAAGCAACTAAATTCAGATGAAAGGAAATGTGCAATCTCACCATAAGGATGTGAAAAACTACTTCATTTCATAATCGATTAGTCGGTGGGTTGCCTGAACTTAAAAAAAAAAAAAAATCAGTTTTAAGTCCTTCCAACCCCAAAACCCCAAACAGAAGCATTTCTTATGAAGAGAGTAAAGATGCCTAAAGACGAGGGGTTTTTTTAAGTTGAAAAAGCATAAACATAATAGCTACTCAAAGGTTCAAAAGTTTGGGTCCAGTAATGTGTGTGTATATATATATATATATATATATAATATATATATATATATATATATATATTATATATATATACAGTCATGGCCAAAATTGTTGGCACCCCCTGGTAAATATGATCAAAACTGGCTGTAAAAAATAAATCTGCATTGTTTATCCTTTTGATCTTTTATTCAAAAAATTGCCAAAATTCTAACCTTTCATTGAAGCAAGAGAATTGAAAGTGGGGCTAAATCACATTATGAAATAAATGTTTTTCTCCAAAACATGTTGGCCACAATTATTGACACCCTTTTATTAAATACTTTTTGCAACCTCCTTTTGCCAACAGCTCTGAGTCTTCTCCTATAATGCCTGATGAGTTTGGAGAACACCTGACAAGAGATCAGAGACCATTCCTCCATACAGAATCTCTCCAGATCCTGCAGATTCCCAGATCCATGTTGGTGCTTCTTCTCTTCAGTTCAGTCCACTCATCTTCTATAGGGTTCAGGCCAGGGACTGGGATGGCCATTACAGATCTTGGTTTTGTGCTCAGTGACCCATTTTTGTTTTGATTTTGATATTTGTTTTTGGATCACTGTCCTGTTGGAAGATCCAAACATGGCCCGTTATAAGATTTCTAGCCCCGGCTGTTAGGTTTCGATTTTTTTATCTGTTGGTATTTGATCCAATCCATGATGCCATGTATCTGAACAAGATGTCCAGGACCTCTGGCAGAAAATTAGGCCCACAGCAGTAAAGATACAGCAGAGTATTTCATTTTACACATGGGGTACTTTTTTTTTTATCTTGTCAATCCAAAACTTTTGAACAGTAGACTAGTGCATACATTATTTGGTTGAAAGTGAATCATTATATAATAGATAATTATTGAAAAACTTCCCAATGATTTATATGAGAGAGAGAAATAGGTGGGCCTGTTAAGATTTGAAGTCACCCCTGAACACAGCATCATTTCCAATTGTAAAACTCATAAATACTAATACATTTTGTTTTACTAATCTGCAATATGCAAAATTGTTTGACATGGATGACAAACCAAATCTTGTGAAAATCTTGGGAAAGCTGCCGCATCAGTCAATTCACTTTCATTTGTTAACAAGCTGATCATGACCTCTTCAATATGGTGGATGCACAGACGTATCGCAGTAATGAGCAGCTGCTGCTAATATGGCGCTATGTATTAACATCGATGGTAAAGTGTCTGCCTGCTCTCTTGTTGCTGGACTGTGAAGATTTGAAGCAATTATGTTGACGTTGAAGAGCCACTCGTAACAGATTTAGCAAACTCCTAACAAGAACATAACAGTGGCAAATGATTGAAAAAAGCCACTGTTAATAGCCGAACGAGTCCTCTAGACTCTAATGAATTCTTGGCAATCAAGTGGACAATCCTGTTTGTTGAGGCCAAGGATGACACATGCTTCTCGGAAACACAATCACCTCCACATGGTCTCCAGAAAATACAAGAGATTCATACAGGAGATGGCAAGTTACAAGGATCAAAACTACACAGAAAATGACATAAGCTACGTTCACAAAACAGCAGAATATATCATAACTTCTATTTTAGAGTGCTAAATATGGTTAAGGTATTAATGAGGATGGTAACCGCATTCTGAGCCGTACTGAACTGAACTCTTAATCTTCAATATACCTGAGCTGCAATGAAAAACTAAATTAAAACACTAAATGAAAACAGTTTTATTAACAGTTTTTTTCCCCAATATATACTGGTTTATTTCAAATTAAACTAAAATACAGTTTCAAGAATACAAATAACTAAAATATAAAGGCAACAAATGTGTTACATAATATGTTATAAATCTACACTAAAAAATTGTCAAGAAACTAAAAAAACTAAAACTAACAATGACAGCGTGAAAAATAAAAGCATCAAATTTGTTTTTTAAACACCTAAAATAAAAGGTCAAAAACTATAAAAAAAAGAATAAAAAAAAAACACTGGTCTGGGTGCAACCCTACGGAGCCCTTAATGGGACATGTTAATGGTTAAAATATGAGATCGGAGAAAAATATTCCCCAAGACACTCTTGCGTTCACTCAACTTTTGAGTTCTCAGAGAAACAAGCTCGAAAAACTTTTTTGATGTAAACTTTTGTGGGAGGAAAAACTATATTTCAGTGCTTCTGGAAGCGGACTCAAATATTCTCGAGGAAACGCAATTCTTCTGAGAGAGAACACAAAAGCATTGATTTTTGCTTCATTCCCCATGTCCTCCTTAGAGGCTCAATAAAACCCCAAATTCTCAAGTCAATTGTGTCAAACCAGAATTAATCTCAAATTGATTCTGGAAATGTCTCTCTTCAACAGATTGCCACTGTCTCAAAAGTTTTTTGTAGGGGTTTCAGGTAAACCTGAAGCAGGTACAAGGAGGAACGCCTGCGTTCCATAACCACATTTATGATGTAATTACAACAAATACCCTGTGTCGATGTTATATAACCTGGGAAAGTATGTTAGCGCAGAATTTCAGGCAGTAATCCTGCTAAAAAACAGGGGCGACCCTCGATAATCCAGCGACCCTATGGAAGGCAGCTCTGCCACCGCTGCGATTGGCTCTGGGCTCGGGTATTGTGTAATCCAGCACTCCCTCGAGGCACACACACACTATAATCACCTCAAATGTGTTTGCAGTTTCGCCCACTTCCTGTAGCACAAATTTCTCTCTGCAGAGACTGCTTTAATGACCAAGCAAGGGACTTGTTATCTTTTAACGCTTCAGAGCAAACTCCAAGCATTTAACAAAACAAGCTTCCGTTCAGATTCTTACACACTCTTGAAAGGAGCAAGCCTTTATGATATTAAGCTACCGCTGTGGCATTGAAGCCTGCTGGCTCACCAATCTATCAGCTTGTCTATGAAGAGCTCCGGGTGTAGCGGATTACACAAGATAGTCCAGAGAAGCTAATTAAGTAAACCTACGTGCAAACATATACCATTTATCAATCCATCTATCATTTCAGATTTCCCAGAGAGAAGGCGAGGAGAGGCGAAGCACTGGAGAATGGAGTCATAATTCTGCACGGTGGTCTTGTATTAATTTATATCAAAAGTCTACCTGAGAAACTCCTGCCTCTGTACAAACAAAGAGACCAAAGGTTCCACTAATAGTGAAATAGTACTGTTCGCCTCCAACAGTTTGGCATGTCTGTACCACGGTTCATCTCCCACCCACCGACGCCTCTGAAAATACATTAGTTAATGGTTTATGAACCTTAGTGTCCATTTTAAAAGGTAATTATGGTAATTTCCTGTACAAAAAAAAGCCTTCCTTTAGACTACTAAAGTATGGCGCTAACAACGCTAGTCATGGGTACGATTCCCGGGGGAAAGCAAGGACTGACAAAATGTGTACCTTGAATGCAATGTAAGTCGATTTGGATAGAAGCGTCTGCCAAATGCACACATGTAAAATGTAAATTAAATTGGATGGGAATTGTAAGGAATTGAACGGTTCCAATTCCTTAGAGGTTCCATGAACAATAGAAAAGCAGTACAACAATGAAATGAACAAACTCGTACTGTGCGAACAACCCCTTACAGTCTTTTACCAATTTACAGCATAACAACATTCAAACAAAAAATATGATAAGGTTTTATTGATTTATTTTATAAATACCATTGTCAAAACTTACAAAGTGTATCTTTAGGAAATACACAGATCTTCACAGACATTCATCCGGGTTTGGAATAATCTGGCTAGGAATAAAAACCTTGGAATGAGCCGAGGCTTGATTCCCAAATCTATTGCTGTAGTTACAAGGAGGAACAATACACTGAAAAATGGATTTAAAGTAATTTAAACAATTCATTTTCATATTTTAATGAGAAGACATTTAATAGCCTTTGTTTTCATACACATTTTATTTTTTAAACATGGACTTGCATATAGGCTAGATTACTAAGCAAACAGATGAACAGAGACTGCGTCACTTTTCATGTTCAACACCAAGCAAAGCAGGTGAATGTTTGTTTCTGATTTTGATCTTTGCCTCGGAAAGACCATGGCTGAATCTGAAATCGCCCCATACCTTCAAATAGGGCCTTATTTTAGGGGACAGCCATTTGTAGTGGTGTCCGAAACTATAGTGGACGTTATTGAGTGTACTCAATCAATCACATATTGCACCACAATAACGAGTGTACAACCGCTGTATGCTCAACAGCTGTCCGAATTCGCTCACTCGTTTTCATTCACTCCTTTAAGTGAACTGTGTTAGTGGACTAACATAGGGAATAGTTCTTGAGGGTGTGGATATCAAATTCAGCCCACTTCTGGTGGCAGTTGTTACATTTTTGGATTGAAGGCTGAACCTGTGCTCTGCTGCCACACTGGAGCGCACTCACCACCAACTGGACACAAGTGGGATTGGGAATTACAAATTACAATAGATCAGACTCAGTGTAATCTGTCAAAATGACGGATGGCCTTCAGATTTTTTTAATCACTGCTAATAAAAATTCAGTCAATGAAGGAAAATATTCAGTTAACGCGACCTCTGGAGTACACACATCCTCTCAATCACTTCTCACGGTGCTAGTATACAACAGAACCTGTTATAAGAGCTCACCGGAGATATACGTTCATCATGATTATTACTTAATATCAGCAATTGACAAAATAGGCAAGCTGGGCTTAAACACAAATCACCCGCCATGCATGTGTGAACCACTAAGCCATAGCTCCAATATCAATCAATTCCATAAAACAGCAACATCAAAGATCCTCTTTGTAGTCATAAATTTGCATAGATCCATTATAAATTTGGAAGCAACCATTCAAATATATGTTCTCACACTTCACAGCAGGGCACAGGGGAATATGTCAGCAATTAAAACATAATATTAATAAAACCATACTCGCTTTACATGCTGCAATAAATCACACGCCACTCAACATTACATTTCCCAGCGAACACACACAGAAATGTCAGGTAATATTCCGCGGCGGAGTCAATGACCTGATGCTGATTTTAAAATTGGCCACAATTAATGCACTAACCTCTGGGCCAGGGCTTTATACTTTCTCTTTCAGCTATCAACCCCCCGTCCCTCTTCTCCTGCTGGCATACACAACTATAATCAACTGCCTGCCAGTGTCCCACTCTGTTATTTATCTGACAATTGGAATAAAGTCATGGTCAGACCTGTAATTATGATGACATTATATGAATAACTATAATTTCAGCTATTAAAATGTCAAATTCAGGGCAATTTATTACCATACAAAGAGCAAAAGAGAAGAATAAAACAGAACAACATCATTTGTCAACTTCAGTAAGCTATGAAGAAGAAAAAACAGTGAGAAAAAAAAAATCACCATCTACTCAAAACTGTGTCCATAAGATTCATATATGAAGCAGCACAACATTAATAATAAGAAGAAATGTGTCTTGAGCACCAAATCAGCATATTAGAATGATTTCTGAAGGATCATGTGACCTCGAAGGATCATGATCACTGGAGTAATGATGCTGAAAATTCAGCTTTGCGTCACAGGAATGGATTACTTTTTAAATATATATATTTTAAAAACAATACTTCACAATTTTGCAGCTTTGGTGAGAATGACAAACTTCTTTCAAAAACATTTAAAAATCATACCGAGCCCAACTTTTGAATGGCAGTGTAGATCTCCTCAAAGCTGCCCTCTTAAAAAGCTGTCACTGGGGCTGTACCCTTCCAAAAGATACACATTTTTGTATCTAAATGGCATATTAGAAACTTTTTAAAGGGTACCGTCCCAATGACAGCTTTTGTACCATTTTGTCTGAGAGTGTAATGTACATGGAGTAAAAGTCAGAAATTATTTCATGAAATATTTAGTGACAAGCAATAACAATGAGGCCTTGTCCCAAAATAATGTACTTGACATGTAGGATACTTGCGGTCTTTACTCATGAAGTTTACGAAAAACCACAGTGTTTACCATTTGTCATAGTATGATTCAAACGGCTTAACAAGCGTCCTCTTTGTGGTCGCGTGACCTCTTTTGCTACCTGATGATCTATGGGGCATTACGTTACCAAAGCAAGGACAGCTGACACACAACAGACTGAGGAACACACGAGCAGCATTTGGCACAGAGCCTGACAACTACTTCATTGCAAAATATATACATAAAAACTCATACATTAGGAAGCGCAGAGACATTAATAACGTTTTCACCAACGCCTTCCTAAGAATCTTAGTGGCATTGCACATCCAGTTCATATTCATGGTGTTATAAACACAAACCTCTTTGGAGGATAAGTGCTTGTTCATATGCTAATTCACTGCTGAGGAACTGAGTGGGATGTTTCTTAAAGCTTTTGCTTTCCTCTGAAGATATATAAAAGGGAGAATGTGAGGAACAGACTATAATTTAAGTCTTTATTCGAAATTTAAGTCTTTTCCCCCCATTTTTAATCGTATTCGCATATATTCAAACTTGTGAAACCATAAATCATTAGTTCTTGTGATGCAAGTTTGAATATGCGCAAATGAAAATGAGATTCCGGAGGGCACGATTTTCAGTTAATAACGGTTTAAATTGTGGTTATTTCAGAAGAATAAAGCTGATTATTTTGCCTTTTTATTTAGATTTGGACAGATGATTGAAGCATATTTTTCTCCTAGTGTGGGTAACATTAGCCTCATTTCAATACTGCATGAAGCAAAGACAGCATTAAAAATGTAACACCAGAAACTTCAATTCACTGGAAAAGCACCTTTAAGTAATACTATTATCCTGCAGAATGACATATTCGACAAAAGCAACTCAAAGATAAAATATGGAGCTTATCTGACTGATGCTTTCCAGAAGAAGCATGACACAATCGCATAAACCCATCACAAACATCCTGTGACATCAAATATATGCGGAACCACTCTCACACTCTGTACACACACACACGTTAGATCAATCTGGTCCATTTATCAAGCAGAAAGCATGAGATCTTGCTCTCTTTCAACACTATTCCTGCAGACATTGATTTAGAGCAGGTTATTGAAATGCAGCACTGTACTTGTTAAACTGTTCAGTGGGAATTAATGAGACACCCTCAGCGTTTCACTAAGACGGAATGCACACTGATGGCTGTGCTGTAATCTAATCAGCTGTGAATGTAAGTAGCAATGCTTTTCAGATGCGGTTGTAATTTTTCATTCAGACCATGACCGAGTTTATATTCCCTTTTTATCGCCGTACATTATTTATTGGTAGACGCATTGTTTTACATCAACGAGCAAATGAAAGACTGCTCAGAGAAAATGAATGTAGGGAAAAGAACATAATGAACATGAATGGAGAAAATATTACAGACTGATGCCTTTTATAATCTGTCCACTTTAGCAGAGCAATCCAAGTACACAGGTGGAGGGATAACTTTATATTCGATTTCGTATCATGTATATTTATTATTTATAAAGTTTTTTATATATAATTGTGTATATATATATATATATGTTAATTAATTAGATGAACCTACTGATATATAATAAATAAAATATATTAGTAAAAATATTCAAAAGATAAAATTATATATACCTTAAATATATGTATATATATGCATATATAAAATGTAAATACAATTTTATCTTTTAAACAATTTAATTATATATGGAAATAAAATGTTGTATGTATATGTATATATATATAGCCTGATGTATATAACATTCTATTTTTTATTATATATCAGTAGGTTCATCTGAAAAATACATAGACATCAAATAAATATATGTATGAATATACAAATAAATACGTAAATATGATTGGTGCTGATAATATTATACATAAAACAAATACATAATTATCAGCAACATTCAGGTCTCCAATAAAGAGGTTGTTTGTTTGATACCAATAGCAATGCTGTGTGCCCTGGAATCCTTGCTATTGGTGGAGATGGGCTATTGATTTCAGTGGTCTGAAGTGCATTGATACAGGACCCCTGGACGAACGCTGCCTCTCTCTGCTCAGCATGAAAAGCCACTAAGGCAAAAATAAGCCCTGAGTCAATATGGCCAGTGTGTATAAATAAACCTGTGCTGAGACATCAGTAGGCGAAGCGTTTCACCCGCCGCATCTGCCTGTGATGATGATGATGTAGAGCAGATTGATGAAGGCTGACAGCTCAGATAAGCAGCGCGAGCGGCCGGGCTGCCCTCTGCCACGTAGAGGAACAGGAAGTGGAATAAGTTAAGCAATGCCCACTCTTCTTGAAGTCCGGAGACAGGAGCTGACATTTTTATACAGGGGTTAAGAAAGATGATTTGAGAAATGCTTATGCCTATATTTTTTCTTCCAAAATATACATTTACATATTATATATTTAAAGGTACAATATGCAATATTTTCTGCCGCTAGAGGGCGCTACATTCCAAACAACAACAACAGCGTAGCTTGATGCCGATGTGAAGGAGCGTGGAATCATGGGAACTGTCCTTTTTAATCAGTCAGATGGGAATCGAAAATTCATGTTCATGGATGAGGTAAAGTTCTAAATTTATAAATGTTGCGTTTAATGACATGCTTTTATTTCATTAAAATGAATTAACCGCAAGAAAAGTAAGGTTTAATACTAAATTGGTTATCATAGATGTTACTGTGTTTGTCGAATTCATTGTTGTGATAACGGTGCGCGGTTTTACATCTTCTAAACAATTGTTGTAAAAGTATATTCGAACATACCCACATCATTTGCCAAAAGACTGATTAATCTTTATGTATAACACATGCTGTATTTATTTGCATGGCCATAAACACCAGACGTGATAAACAATGTCAATAAACTAAACACAAGCCTAAAGCAATAATACTTTCCTTACATATTACCGAATGGCTGCTACATTTGGAATATAAAAAAATTGACCCGTACGTTTATGGGACTTGTCTTTGTCGACAGAACCAGCTGCAATCGGTAAAGAATACTTGTGTTCCATAACAACTGCGCGAAACAAGCTAACGTTTGTTGCTTGATAGACGCTACAACTACAACTTCCGCATTTGTCCAGGACTCCACGCAGTGCGCGCAGAAACCGAGGGTAACGCGGATATGACGCCATTGACTGGCGACTCCCAGCTCACGCGCTCCGTTTCCTTGGTTTAAATCGCAATTTTCTCACGATTTAAAAATAGTTGGAAACATTTGGGATATTGCAAGTAATCAACTTAACAAAATAGATAACACTGGCCTTGTGCTTTTGGGATATTTTAATGCAAAAATATTACATATTGTACCTTTAAATATACATTTTATATTAAAAATAAAGTTCCAGTTTATTTCGATAGTCCACTTTAGACGTTCTACTAACTATAAGTAACTTTGCAACTACATGTCAACTAATTCTCATTAGAGTATTAGCAGGCTGTAGTAGACTGTCAGTAGACTGGTAGGTTATGGTTAGGTGTTAGGGTTCGGGTTAGGAGAATAAGTTGACTTGTAGTTGCCAAGTTACTTATAGTCAGTAGAACGTCTGTTGGAGAGCATCACAATACAGTGTTAGCCGATATTAAGCAGACAGTCTACTAATATTCTAATAACAGTTAGTTGACATGTAGTTGCAAAGTTACTTAGTAGTATATAGTTATTATAGTTAGTACGTGGAATGTCTAAAGTGGACTATCGAAATAAAGTGTTACCAAAAAAAACTAGTTACACATTCAACAAAACTCGCCTTAGGGACAGCACAGATGTCTGACAGCTACATATGGCATCTGGTACTAAAACCCATAGCCATATAGGCTTAAACAGAATAAAATGTGTCAAAATTACTATGGAGGTATCTTTATTACTTAAGGTTTTGCAGCAAGTCCTAGTTCATTTCTTTCCCTATTAAAGCTGAGGTTCAGTTAAGAACTAGTGTGACTTGATGAAGTTGCTCTGTCTGGGCTGAACGCTGACAGTGATTCATTACACTGAGCGTGAGTTTGCTCTGCTGATTGTGAGGTCTGGGAGCGCATGATGACAGGACTGTAGGCACTGATTCAGAGACAACAGAGAATGAGAGTGCATGTGTGCATGATAACACACTCAACAAAAAGATCACATCGATATTTATGTTGTATTTGCAGGAAGAGTTGTTTTTAAGCCATTTCATAGCACAGTACAATCAAAATTATTTAATGCAGGAAGTAAAACTCAGTAAAAAAAAATCCAGTTAGAAATCCACAACAATATTAACTAAAACTAAAAGGGATAATACTGAATCATTTTTATTTATATGCATCAATCAACCAATAAACAGTATCATTTTGCACAATGTTTGTTTCAAAAAGATCACGATTCTGAACAGACAATTTAATAAAATTTTACTAGAGGTTCTGAAAAATGTTTAATTGCTGTAGTCTACTTAAAATGTTTAATTAATCTGAATTATTAAAAAAAAAAACTTGGTTTGAATGAATGATTCAATGACTCACTGATTTTAATATTTCGGTGTATTTTTGTCAAAGGTTTAATAGAATCGTTGTCATGTAGGAATGAGATTGTGTGTGTGTTAAAACCAAGATTGCAATCTTTTAATTATTAATCGTGCAACTAAATAGTAAAAGACAACATTTTACAGTTGTTGTTTTTTTTTTTAAATAAAACGTTTTGAAGCTTGGTAAATGCCATGCAGACACATGCAAGAAACTAGTCCACAGCCAAGTCACCATGAAGTCAAATTGACACTTTTTTTAATAGAATATTGTTTATTATAAATAAAAAAAATTCTGAGCAAATATTTTTATATTTTTGTGCCCTCGTACTTTTTAATCAAAAACAATCTCTTCTCCTCCCACTCCCAACGACTTGGCCAACATTATTCTCGTTCAATAAGTGGTTTTACACAGATCACCATTTCTATTTCATGCCAAATGTAACTTTATACTGGAAGCAAAACAATGTTGAATATAAATACTGAATATATGTCCCTGACAGTCCCAATGTCAATGAGCAAAAGTGACAGGAAATTATACAGATCAGTTTGGATGCAAAGGACTACACACCCCAAATAATCACAGTGAAATCGAGAAAAGTGTGTGTTTATAATAAACAATAACAGTAATCATAATCTGTTCACAGAAATGTAAACATTCCTCTGTCATTATCTGAATACACCAAACCTCAGCATCAATCTGTTCAGTCAATGTTTTGAGCCCATAATTATTATCACATTATATTTATATACAGGAAGTGATATATATATATATATATATATATATATATATATATATATATATATACACACACAAATAGGAGGAGGATTTTCATTTCATGCTGGCATGGCATTACTCAAACACTTATGAATGAAGAGATCTCCATTGTTAGGCTGCAATGAGCTACAATTACTCCAACCGAAATGACTGTAGTTCTGTGCTGTATTGAAGAAAAGCAAACATTATTATGAATCCTCCAGCGTGCCGGTCTGATTCTGGATAACATCTGTAATAAACACCCGAGACCTCAGAGTGAGGGGGGGTGTGTGTCACCTCTATTAAGATGCACTTGCTACAGGAAGTGATTTTCTCTACGCTTTGCAATATTTACACCAGCTTTCAAGCACTAACCGTAACCACATAGAGTCCATGTTCAGAGTACTCGCAACATAACCGTGAGAGAGTCCCTGCTGCAAATGGCCTACACGTATTAATGCTTATTGTAAAGTCATCTGTTAGCATAATCTCATAATAGGGTGGGCGGTATGACCACAGTCTTATATCACAGTATGAGTCATATTAGAATTCACAGTAATGATTTATCACAATATGATTAACTTTCCTCAAAATTCAAAGAAAACGTGTTTCTAAATTAAATAACCATGTGCTAATGACTATTATTGAAATAGTCCAGTCAGTTGTTGAGGAATATGTATGTACAATTGCAACCAATTTCCAAGTAATATGCATGCTAAGCTACTTATGAGAATAAAATGAGAATTGTACCCTAAACTAAAGAGTTACCGATTTAAAAAATAATGATAATACTTTTATTCAGAAAGCATTACATTTATCAAAAGTGACATCAAAAGACTTTTACATTGTTAAAAAATATATATTTCAAATGAATGCTGTTCATTTTAACTTTCATCCTTTGGGGGAAAATCTGTTTTCACAAAAATATTAAGTAGCACAACTGTTTTCAAAATCAGCATATTAGAATGATTTCTGGAGGATCATGTGACACTGAAGACTGGCGTAATGATGCTGAAAATTCAGCTTAGCACAGGAATTAATTAAATGTTTAAATATATTCAATATATATCAATATTTCCCAATAAAAAATGTTACTGTATTTTTTCTAAAACTCTTATCAATCCCCGCACTTCTATAGCCACAAATATATAAACGGTATCGCAAAAATCTCTAGTGGTTGCATATCCCGCTCAGCCCTCACTAACATGCAAAACATCCACAAGCTTCATGAGTGAGAACCTAATCCCATCTGCGGCATGACAACTTAGCGGGTTATGACATGGCATGTGTGTTTTCCTGGGCTTAAAGGACACGTCCTGCTCCAGCGGTGCGTTTTAAGGCAGCTTCACCCCGCTAAACACGTCAAGCCCACCATCAGCCTAAGATCTCAAAATCATGAAATCACCAGAGCACTAAACAAGCAGACTAAAACCAACCACACTTCCCTCCGAGAAAGAAAAAGAGAAGAGAGAAAGACAGAATTACCGGCATCTTTGATATCCCTGAGCTGAGACCTATTGCTATGGGATCTGTCAGGATTTTTAAAGGGTTAGTTCACCCAAAACTGAAAACTCTGTCATTAATTACTCACCCTCAAGTCGTTCCAAAACCCGTATGACTTTCGTTCATCTTCGGAACACAAATGAAGATCTTTTTAATGAAATCTGAGAGCTTTCTGTCCCTCCATTACCACTTTCAAGCCCCAGTAAAGCAGTAAAGGCATCATAAAAGTAATCCATGTGACCCAAGTGGTTTAACCTCAATTTTATGAAGCAACACGAGTGCTTTGTTTGCGGAATTTTTTTTTGACCACTTTATAAAAAATATTATTCCATAATTTTTGGATGAATTAACCCTTTAATAGTGGATTGTAAGATATCTGATGGCCATTAGGAGCGGCAATAGACCAGGGTTTCTCAAACTGGAGTTGTACAATTGAAATTATTATTTAAATAATTAAATCATTTTACAATAAAATAAAAACACTTACTAAAAACGTACTCCTTGTAGGCGGGTACTCTGTTGACGTTTAAAACTATTGGATCTGCTCAGAGCCACTCTGGATCTACCATAACCTAATCGCTAACGTTTGGTTGTGATGAAATTTTGACTGAAACTAGTGCACAACCTCAAGGTCATCGTTCTCAGCCACTCCCTCTGCTCGCTGATTGGACCGGTAAAAAATTTACCGGAGAAAACCCGCGAATATACCAAGCTGCTCCCGACGAGCTGGATCGCCTTGCATGGCTGACACCGCCGTCGGTGTATGAATGAGTGTGTGAATGGGTGAATCTGAGGCAATATTGTAAAGCGCTTTGGTGGCCATTGGGTCTGTGAAAGCGCTATATAAATGCAGTCCATTTACCATTTTACCATACCGCAAACCCAGACGACGTAAAGGAAAATTGAGCAGAAGTAGGAGGGCGGAGCCAGGCTAAGAATAGTGCATACATCATGCTAAAATAACACTGATCTAATTTTATGATGTAGGCCTACTGAAAAATATGACAGAATATGGGGAGAGAAATTTTTATTTTTGGGTGAATTATATTTCTTTTGAAATCTACTCGGTACAAATCAACACAAACAAATAATTTAAAATAACATGAACTTAAAAAAACAATAAACAAAAACAGCCTTGATCTGGTCACACATCAGTAGGTTGAACATTTGCTATTGACTGAAGTATAGAAACCTGTCTGAAAGTATAGAAACCAGTGGCGTTTTGAAGGACATCTCCTTGACAAGCCACTTTGAGCTGAAGAAAAGGACCTTTGTGGAGTTCAAAGGGGAGAACTGTGATAATGCCTAATCGATTTGAGCTGACATGCTTTGAAGGCGATCCTCCCTTTGTGTGTGTGTGTTGGAAAGAGACTGCGCTCGGCCTAAGGGTCTGCCTGCCTTTGTCCCAGCCGTGCAGAGCAGCGAGGCTCTCTTTAGGACCCGTGGGCTCTCCTTTGTCCTACATACACACAAGCATGCTCGGTGTAAATGGTGGGTGAGCATGTGTGACACTCCGTCAGGTGAGCAAAACATTTGCTTATATGAAAGGAGGATTTGTTTTGTTGAAGCTATCATAACAGTCCTGACATGATACTCGAATCCAATGGAATGTTCACACAACTACACCATTCTCAAAACTAGAATTGCATTTAAATCAAATGTTTTTGGACAAGAGCATTGAAATCATCCTTAAACAGAATAGTTCACCCCCCAAAAATAGAAACTGTCTACATTTACTTGACAGTCGTTGTTCCAAACCTTTACAACTTTCCCTCATCTTTGAAACACAAATTTCACAATTTGTGAGATTAAAATAAAAGAAGCAATAAAGCATTGAGTTGTTGTGACTCCATCTCAAGATATCTGATAAGAATTTGGCTAAATATTGTCTCCCTTTACATAAGGACATGTTGGCAGACTTACTGCAGCTGTCTGAAATAGTTCTTACTAAATCCGAGGCTGCTTAATGTCACAAGACAGCATTAGAAACACACACAATATAACTGTCATGATTTGTTTCTCCATTAGAGCAACAGGTAAAACCTGAAAATCACAGGAAGATGAAAGATGCCCAATTAAAGAAATAGGGCGAAAGGTGATTTCTGGAACAGTGAATTTACACTAAAACAACTCATATCCATTTATTGCTACTCTGAACTGTCATTAACAGTTACACACATTTACTGTCAAGTTAACCTTTTGGAAAAAGTAGTTACTCTACAAAAAAACTGAAAAAGCATCTAACAAAATTGAAGCTGAATAGTAGCATTGTGTTATAAAAACAACTCCGAGACGAATGGATTCAATAAAATAAATCAGATTTCTCAATGGTATGTGAGGGAGAGAGGAAAACAGAAGAGTGCACAATTAATTACTGTCTCGCCTCGCTATCCTGTAAAGCTGCATGACAAAATACACCACCGTTAAAACGTTTTTGTTTTTTTGTTTTTTAAAGAAACGAATAGTTTTGTTCAGCAATCAACATTACGTCAACCAAATTACTGTTCTTAGGAAAATTGCACAAAAAAATCAGTTTCCACAAAAATATTAAACAGCACAACTGTTTTAAAAATTCAATTTTGCAGTCATTTAAAACTAATATTTCACAATATACTGTTTATGATCAAATAAGAGACTTTTTTCAAAAACATAAGGACCTTAAACTTTTGAAAAGTAGCTCTTTAAGGCAAACACTTTCTACTTCACTAGTAGATACTTCCCAAATCTGCTCATTATTCATCAGCCTTCGTCTAAAACACAAGCCAAAGGAAAATGAACAGTACAGCTCTGAAGAATGAAGAAATCATTGAGCTTTATTGAGCATTTAAGTCTACGCTCAAGATAATTGTGAAATCAGTTGAATAGGAGCTAATTTCATGTCACTACGATGCAAAAAACCCAGCAGCGAGCGGCAGGAATCATAATATGCGGCCCCAGAGAGCCCAAGCGTCATGGGGGCTATAGTGCAGCAGTAATGGCCTAACAAGGTTACGTCTCCATAGGAGACACAGCAAATGGGGGGTTGGTTTGAGAGCAAACAACACAGAGGGGCTGACACCCCATATTAAACCGTGTGTTCAAGTATCGGTGGTGTTATAAATAATAAATGACTTTAACGAGCCTGAACGGGAATGATTCTTGCTTTATAAGCCTTTTAATGATCTTCAGCCCTTAAATAGAGATCTATGATGTGGAAAATGTGGACGGAATCATGGATTCCAGGCATAAAAATGGAATTTACTGTATAATACGGAATGTCACAGAATTTTAGATGAATAAATCAGGGGTTGGACTGTACACTTTAAGGGTTAGTTAGTTCACCCAAAAATGAACCTTTTGTCATCAATTACTCACCCTCAATGAAAACAGAGACATCTGTCCCTCTAGTCAGTCTAGTCACCCAAGACTCTCATGCTATAAAACGTTCATAAAGAGATTGTAAAATTTATCTATATGAAGAGACAATATTAGCCTTAATTTAGGCTTTTATTCACATGTAAACATTGATCAGCAAACATATATGGAGAATTCAAACTTGGTAATAGTGAGCTCAAGCATACTTGCTTGACGCCAGAGTTCTGCGCAGGTGCCTGACGGGTAAACGAGAATAATATTTGGTAATTTGTGGTGCGGGTCAGGAACCAAACGGATGGACTGCTGGTCCAATAGCCAAGACTATTTCGACTCAATTCGATGCCCACTGATAGACAGCTGCTTTCAAACGGTCCTGTGTTTATTTGTGTTCACACTCCGCAGTCTAAAGAACGTCAAAGGTTTCCAATTACAACACGATTTGCAGCATTGAGCACAGCAGCGTTTGTGCGCTGCAACTGAAGTGATTGACAGCTTCAGTCAAATAACCTATTCGCAAATTGAATGAAAGTTTTATTTTTCATGCTGCTAAGAGGACCAACGGCCACGTACACTGCAGAGTTTCAGGAGAGACAGAGTGAATGCAGAGTGAATTTGCTGAAATATCCCTGATATTATTCAATTCAATTCAATTCAAGTTTATTTGTATAGCGCTTTTCACAATACATATTGTTTCAAAGCAGCTTTACAGAAAATGCATTTCAAAAATGTACAAACAAAAATACAGTTAGTTAATCATAAATTTAGGGCATAACATATCGCCGGCGTTGGGTCGTCTCTTCACAGGCGTCGAGTCGTCTCATCACAGGCTCATCATCATGACCATAAAGGCTCATACTTGGCTAAATGTTCTTTTAATTTATGGAGACCTCCAAGCATCTGAATAGCCTATGGTATGATTTAAACAAATGTGCATAATCGTTCAAAATAGCCTGTGGGCAGATTATTCACATGATGTAGACGAAAGTTTTGTATTGATTACACGACAGATGCATATTCTCATATTTTTTTCTTTTAATTATTACCATGTTGGGCTACGTGTCTATTATTTTAAATGCATCAACTCAAAATGCATAATTTTGGTTAGATTGCTTATGTTACAATAGAAAATAAATAATTTGTTCTACCTGATGTAGATGATTTAATGCAAGTGCAGATCAGGACAGGTCGCGGTCTTTATGTCAAACGGGTCGGGTTGGGTACAGTAAATAAATGCTTTATTAAATCAGTGCTGCTCTCGGAGAACGGGTCGGGTATTCTGTTAAGTACTCAGTACTCTGTTTGACGCTCAACAACCAATGAGGTTCATTATCACGGGTTTCTCCAGCATTTTTGAGCTTCAACAAGAACCAATGAGGTTTGCTGTTGCGTGTCAAACAAGGAAGGTTGAGCTTCCGTTTATGTTCGTTGATCAATGTTTATGGTTGAGTAATTGACAGAATTTGGCAAACTATCCCTTTAATCAAATCATGACACAGACTAGTGTATATGAATATTATTAAAGTGCAAAAAGACTGCTATTTAAATATGAAGTCTGCATTCAAGTGCCCCGGTTTCGTCTACTACACATACTCAAGCACATGACAATCGTGTCGGTTTCAGCATCTGCTATATCACTATATGAGGGCACTCCGCATGAACATGATCTACAGAGCTGGACTCAAGAAAAATACAAATGTAAAAACAGAATTTGGGAGAATAGGGCCCCACTCATACAGGCCCACAAAACCATACAGATGATGATACAACATGCCTTTACACATCCCGACCAATCTGTGAAACAGAAAGTGTGAACACAGCCACACTAAGAGTGTATAGGACAGCACAGTTGATGTAATGGTGCCAGAGAACAAGCCGTGTGTGTGTGTGTGTGTGTGTGTGTGTGTGTGTGTGTGTGTGTGTGTGTGTGTGTGTGTGTGTGTGTGTGTGTGTGTGTGTGTGTGTGTGTGTGTGTGTGTGTGTGTGTGTGTGTGTGTGTGTAAAGGTTCTGGTTATCACAGTCACAGTGTGAGATGCAATGGGGTGGTTATCTAAAGACCAGGCCAAACGGTCGAGCCACGACATGACTCTCCTGTCTTATCAGCAGTGGGTGATGGAGCGATGGCCCTCGGCGGCGTGGGGGTGGGGGAGGATCATGCACCATTAACAGGAAGGGCGGACACAAGAATACAACAGACATGTACTGCTTATGTACACATGCATACATGCTTTGGACATCTAATGTTAGAATAGTGCTACATTTGCATTTCAAGAGAGAACAAATAAGACAGTTCTCGACAGGGATGTGCAAACCATATTTTAAAAATCAGCTATTCAGTGGGTTGTGTGAATGAATAGCAATTGGATAAGGAAACGGAAACCCTGTGCAATTAGCCTGGTTTCAGGTTCAACTGACACAAATCTGAAAATGCGTTCTAGGGTCAATACAAGAAGTGGCTCCAAACTCGTTTAAATTTGGCCTTGTTAGCCTTAAGAATATGTTTTCTTCTCCATTACAATGCACGAGGACATTTCTTTTAGCCACCGAATTATATGAAGGGACTATTTTTATTGACACAGCAATGTTTGTGGAGAGCAGCTCAAAACTGATTGTGCTGATTCTCATTTGTAAGTCAATTTGTATAAGTGTATCTGTTAAATAAATACATGCAAATGTAAAAAGAAAAAAAAACCTTGAGATAGGACGCAATGGCCATCTAAATGTGAGTGGCTTTAGCAGGGTTGAATTTAAAAAGATGCAATTTTTCCAAGAAGAATTTTGTCCAGCATGCTATTAGCATGTTAACTTAAACCTAAAAATACAAAAACAAAACAATACAAAAAAGAGAGAAAAAACCCTAGAAATATAACAAAAAAATAAACTAGTTCTAAAAGTAAAATATGCACATACTTAATAACACACTTGCGATTGCATATCAAGTTGAATTCTTATTAATAGGGATGGCCCCGATACCGATACCAGTATCGGGTATCGGCCCGATACCGATACCAGTATCGGGTATCGGCCCGATACTGAGCTCATGTACTGGTACTCGTACTCGTAAAAACGCCCCGATACCAACAACCGATACCAGGCAGCGTGTGTACAGTGTTTGTGTCCAGACAAAGAAGCACTGACAACAGAAAGTATAATGGGGATAAAAAAGAAGGCTGTCTATGAAGTAAATGTATCATATTAGTGAAATATTAAACAAAATATAGTAACGCCTATATAGCTGTGGTGCGCGAGCTGATAAGAGAAAAAACGCGCAGTGGATTGAGCGCGCCGCGGGCACCGAAGCGCGAGCTGGTCGAGCGCATCAGACGTCAGTGGAAAGTTTGTAGTTCAGTCGGATATCAATGGCAAAGAAAGTAAAACGAGGCATGAAGCTTATTATTAACATTAACTGACCAGAGAGAGAGAGAGAGAGCGCGCACTTCTGTTGAATGCTCTGGATTGCTGATCGTTCACTCGGCACGTATATTTGGATTAAAACTAAATCGTATATGTAAGTAAAACATGAACTGTTACCTTATTTATGTTTAACGACATTATTACAGGACATTTGCAGGTCAAGAAGTTACATGAACTTCAAACATCCAAAGCGCGCGCCCCGAAAACCATCGCCTCAGACAGCGCGCGAACACTGAGTGGAATTCTTTCACTATTGCGCTTGTACGGATGAATTCACACAAAACTATGTAAAAACGCCCGTCTTGGCGAGTATCCTAGTAAACAAAGTATATTATATGTCAAGTGAACGTAGACCGTATAATTCAAATGGGTTTCAAGTGCGTTCGGTCTTAAAGGGGCAGCAGTTGAATTAATCTGCTGCTGTGTTTTAATGTTAACCAAACAAAGGATTAACTCTTGACTAAATAGGCTACCTTTTTTTTGTAATTTCACAAAAAGATCCATCTATATCTAATTTATACAGTAATGAATATGCAGTGCATTAAATATATTTGATGAACAAATTAAGTTTACATTTAATAAACAAATATGATTTGACATTCTTTTGGTTTCTCTACCAATACATTTAAAAATGACAAATGCATGAATTAAATTAATTGAAAATAAAAATACAGGTATCGGTTACGGTATCGGTATCGGCGAGTACCAAAAATTAAAGTATCGGTATCGGACTCGGCCTGGAAAAAGTGGTATCGGGCCATCCCTACTTATTAATGGTTTTCACATTCTTTGACAGATGAACATCTGTTTCCAGTCTTTTGTGAATAGTAATACTGTATCCAGATTTTATACAAATAGGCTAATGTAGAGACTAAAAGGGAAAAATTCACAATATAGAAATTTCCAAGACATACATAGGTCTAGAAAGCATTTTTTAAAACTCCCATGACTATGGAAACTCTGCACAGTAGATACAAACACTCATCTAATCTTTTTCAAGATATTGCCTCAATTTTAGGAAATCAGATGACAAGCGCATGGTTTCTTGATGTGTGATTTCTTGGTGCGAGATATTCCATCCCTACTTTTACTTCAAGAAAATGAAGTACAATAACAGCAAACCAAGGCTTCAAGCACTCTGATAAGTGATTATCACCGGGAGGGCAGAACGTTCTAAAAAAATAACAGCTTCAACAAAGCGCAGTCAAAGCACTAACACAGATCTGCAGAAGTAAACATGCCAGCTTCCTCAGGCAGTCTCAGAGACGGGGGGCAAGGGATATCGCTGACTATTGATAGACGCGGCTCAGACCATTTCGCCTTTGTGAGCGCTGACACAATAGAAGTAATGTCTGCAGTTCCAGTCAAAGGAAATGACTGCCCTACCATTCCCTTTATCAAGCACAAAAGCAACAAACAAGTACAACATTTTTTTTTTATTCTTCACCATTCTAGACACTTGTTTTAATAACACGTTTATCATTTTAATAAGACATGTTGAGAAAGCTATATATTGTCAGAGCTCTGGACTATCAGCATGCCTAAAAGGAATCTGCAGACCTTTTCAGCAACGGTTTTGGGGGAAATATGTTCTAAATAAGATCTGTGGATATAGGATTTAAATGGTAAAATATGTTAAACAGACCAGAATGTACTACGCTCTTATTGGTAGCAGAAAGCATAGTACATTTTTTAATAAGTATGTAAATAAACACTAATGAGTATTTATTTTGATTTACTTATTTTTGAGTCCAGAGTCCAAAATTTTCGTATGCGTTTTTTCGTATTCATGATTCGGTGGCTCTGAATTGTCAAAGCACCATTCAAACTGCTTGTTACGGATTCGAAAAACGCAGAAAATCGATCCGGTTTCAAATTTTTTTATGACGGACGAAAGTTTCGGAGGCAGTCTGCAAGCATGATTGACATAACGTGAGGTCGTATTTATTTTTTAACGTGCGAAAATTTCAGATGCGAATTTCGGACTCAGTGTGCAATGGCCTTTATTCTTATTCTTTTTCTTGTCCGATTGTGTAAGTCACTTTGCAGTACACTTTCAGAAGATACATAATAGCGCCCCCTACCGTATAAAAGTAAAAACACGGAAAGCCGGAAAATTACGTCTACAGCGGGCAAGCATTGTCTCATAAATGACGGATATTTCCATCAAAAAGAAAGAGTTAAAAACTATTTTGGCCAGCATGCTTATCAGCATGTTAACTAAAACATACTAAAATACTAAAATAAAATGGATGTTTAAAATGTATTTTACTTCCTTTATATAGCGTTTCATGTGAAATACATCACATAAAACAGAACCAGGGTACTCTATGGGAAACAAATATTCATTGAATATTTATTTATTTAGCTATTTGGCTATTAGTTAACATTATCCAGTAGCCTAAAAGGCCTAGAAGAGGTGGGAGTTGGGGGGGTCTAATCTCAATTTGATTAAAGATTACAAAGAGACACATTTTCATTGAAATAATGTTCACCCATGATTCATTCACAATATGACCAGAACCGTGCGTTAACTAAATCGGAAATCGGATCAATTTTCGTGTTGACTTCAATATACCACCTCCTTGAGCGTTACTGTTCTGTTTCGTGTGAAAGACGGGTGTCTTGTGACGGCTGTGAGGCTGTCCGCAGGATATTCTCTGACACAACACCAATAAAAAAAAAGCCCCACAGTGAATCTGACAGCTGGACCAGAGCCAGGGCATGATAAACGCTGTCACTGTCACAAGCCTGTAATAAATGTGAGCCTCACCAAGGGAAAAAGAAAAAAGAGATGCGGAGAAAGAGACAGAGAAGAAAGAAAGCGGGTTAAGGAAGACCCCGTGAGAAAACGAGGCGTTGCTGAAGGCCTACCTTTCAATTTAGACAAAGGGTTGCTGAGCATTGAATACATTTGCAGGATTTCTCAGTGTACAAACTGCCTGCGGAGAGTCTGACCCGTGTGTAATAGCGCTGAGAGCACCATCAGCACAGGCTACGGGAGAACCCGGGCCATAATTGGCGACGTGATTGCTTTCTGTGATTCATGAGTATGCATCAGATCTCAATTACACAATCTTGCCAAGAGTCCTCTTTAAATATTTACTCAGAGCGTCTCAGCACGCAGGCTTGCAGCGTGCGCCGCTTCCATCCATTGTCCTTGCACTTCTTTATTCAGGCATAATGAAGGGGAGTTACTGCGGCAGTCTGCAATAATAACCACGATGATGATGGTATGTAATGCCGTACAGGCTGCAAAGTTCCTGAACCTTACATTTGTAATGAGTCTCTTCATTAGTCTAAACACCGTAACTGTGGGACTCAATTACCTTAAACTGCGTCTCTGTGTTGCAGTGTAAGGACAGATATAAAAATAATATTGCTTTCTGTTTTAATCTAAGGTCAATTTTTTTGGTCCATACATTTTATATTATTGTTCCAATATTTGCAGAGCAGGACAAAAAAAAAGACAGTGTGTGAAATCTATAGCAGTGGCCTGAATTACAAATCAATAAAGAAAACAAGCCGAACACTTCCAGGTCAATAGATGAATCCACAGTGGAACACTTAATATAATATATTAAACAATTAAATAAATATTTATTAAGGCATATTTTTGGATAAGAGAATTAAATATTTCACAAATAGAAGGTACTCCCTCTCATTTAATAATTTTTATTTGGAACTTAATAGATGCAAACCAAAAGACTATTCATAAATTAAATAATCAATGAAATATCAATGAAATACGCTCACGCTGTTTGTGAAATTACGTCTTATAGAAAGTTTTCAAATTACTGATTTCATTTGTCAAAAGTTATTTAACAAAGATCCATGAATTATAGCTCACCTTCAGCAATATAATTTTTACTCATGCCGGATGGCACCGCTGCAAGCATGTCAGAG
>JARPMJ010007013.1:0-46992 GCA_033366665.1 Phoxinus dragarum
TTAACGTTACTGACTGTTGTGTGCCTCAAGGAGCAAGGTTAGGAAACACGTGTCTAACTAACTTAACGTTAACTGAAGTTAAAAAAATATGACACTGTTTTAAAAATAGGACGTTTTTGCGAAGTGTTCAAATTAAAAACAACTAACGTTACAATGGAATGTTAAAAATGTAACGTTAACGTTATCTTAGATTTTACCTCAGTAAGTTAGGCTAGGAGATTGAGAGCAAATGAACCAAACAGGGAATTCAATTCAACTGAAAAATAAAGTTTCAAAACCTTACAAATACAACATAATATACATAAAGTGACAATTAACATATTCTAAATGATGACTAGAACGTAATGTATAGCTTTTACATACCTTTTCCCCTGGGAAGTTCTCGCTGAGTCGCTGGTAGTTGACCGTTACAGCAAAAAGAGGCGCATGCGCAGTGCTCCAAAAATCCGTTCGCAAATGATGACGCAGTTATTAACATAGTAAATCTAGCCATTTAAATTATTTTTTTATTTGATATAAATTTAAACGCTATGATTGTTATATTACATTTGTATTAAATTACAAAACAGCAAAATGCAAAAAAATCTACCAAGTAATAAAAAATAAAATATGTAATAAAAAAAATAACATTTGGGAGGCTGATTACAAGGCTTTTAAGATTTGTATCGAGTCAATTTGTCTTTTTTTTGTCTTCTGACTGTTGTGATCGGTCACATGCGGAAAATAAATGAAATTCATGTTTTTTCCTGTAAGGGTTTAAAATAATCTAAAACATTTTTGATGGATACGAAATATAGTTTACTTTTTGATTGGCCAGGAAAATATATTTTTTTTTCTGTATGGGTGTGATGTCCCAGGGCATATTTCAATACAATATTTCACTGTAATAATACTGTTTAATGCTGTGAAATCCTTCATTTTGTTCACTGTGTTGCTGTGATATTACAGACCTTGTTGTGATATAGCAGCAGGTTTAAGATTGCAAGATTTTACTGTAAAATAAGAGTTAAATGCTGTAAAATCCAGGGATACTGTAGTTTTTACAGGTATTAATTGGGATATTACAGGGAAACTTCATTACAACAAGTTACTGTAAAATAATACTGTTAATTATTGTGAAATGCTGGTAATTTTTAACAGTGGTCATCAATGATTTTCAAACGTATTGTGTGCCAAAAAGAACAATAATGGACAATCTTTGTCTTGTGCGTGATATAATGAATTTAGCAAATGCTGGTAATGAGGATGTGGGTTTTCTGTCAATTGATCAAGAGAAAGCTTTTGATAAAGTAGATCATTTTTATTTATTTAAAACTCTTAAAGCTTTTGGTTTTGGTGAGAATTTTATCTCTTGGATCAAACTGTTATACACTGGAGCCTCTGCATTGTTAAAAGTTGGAGGTGGGCTAAGTTGTCCAGTTTTAGTTCAGAGAGGTAAGACAAGGCTGTCCTTTGTCAGGACAGCTGTACTATCTAGCAATTGAACCCTAGCAATTGAACCCTTACTATACAAACTTAGGGAGAAATTGCAAGGGTTTCTAGTGAAAGGTTGTGAAGACAGGCCAATCACTCTTTCGGCCTATGCTGATGATATCACTGTTTTTATAAGAGGTGACACAGATATAATGAATTTAACAAATGCTTTAAATATTTACGAAAAGGCTTCATCAGCTAAAGTAAATTGGGAAAAGAGTGAAGGGTATTTATTAGGAGATTGGCAGGGAAGGACCCCTCCTGTGCTTCCACACAGTAAAATCCCCAGTGTTAAATTAACACTGCTCAGTGTTTATATCAGTCCACACTCAGAGAGTGTTAAATGAACACTGAAGCAGTGTTAAAGTTAATGAGATAATTAAGTGATAAATTGAGTTATGATTGAGCATTATTGAAGACACTGATGATTACAAGCAGAATCACTGAAGGAGAAAATTCATGTAAATGGTCACCATTATGGAGATCAGTGCTTAGTTAGTTGGGCTCTTGACCCTTACTTATTTAACTTCAGAATTTGTTTGGCAGCTGTAATTCAGTTATAACAGCCAGAAAATGTGATCTGATGGTGTTGGTTGTGTTTTAACATAATCAATAGTTGTCCTGAAGCACTAAACTCACTGAGGGCATAATTTCTGAGTAAAATCTACCTTATTGGATTATAGCACCACTGTCCTTGTAGAAAATGCCTCTCTATCCTTTCAATTAAATCCAAATGATAAAATCAATTACAAAAAAACCCTTCTTTTATTAAGGGTATAATAAAAAATATTTCAGATAGGCACACACAGAGATCAATAAATAGCGTATGACTCTCAACAATGGTGACAAACAGATCACCTCTGAACATAAGCTCATTATTTATTCATGCAGCAATGCATGATGGGAGTCATGAATGAGATTTGATTGGTGGCATCCAGAATGCAAAGCAAAAGGCTTTAGTTGTCACCATTGTTGAGATTCACAGGCTGATTCTTGATGTCTGTGTTGTGAAAACAACAATTTTGAGTGTGATTAAGTTTTAAGAAAAGATCTGAATTAAATTGTAAAACTTAAAAATATTGTGCTTTTCAAGGACAGTGCTGCTATAATCAATAAAGCAAATATAACTCAGTAATTGGGCTCTATAAGAGTTCAGTGATTCAGGTCAAATGATGATAAGTAATGCTTATGTTAAAACACAACCATCACATCACCTTTACTCTTTGTACATCTGGCTGGTATAACTCATGTTCAGCAGCCAAACAAAATCTAGAGGCAATATTTTAAGGGTTGAGAGCCAACTAAAACAAACACTGATCTCCATAATGGTAACACACCAATTACGATTCTCTCCTTCAGTGATTCTGCTTGTTAACATCAGGTGTCTTCAATAATGCTCAATCATATCTAAATTAATCACTTAATTATCTCATTAACTTTAACACTGATTCAGTGTTCATTTAACACTCTCTGAGTGTGTACTAATATAAACACTGAGCAGTGTTAATTTAACACTGGGGATTTTGCTGTGCAGGGGGAGTTAAAATGGGGAAGAGGGGGTTTGAAGATGTTGGGGTTTTTTTTAGGAACAGATCAGTATAGGCAGAAGAACTGGGAGGGTATGGTGGAGAAAATGTGTGACCGGTTGTCTCGATGGTTGTGGGTGCTGCCCCAGCTATCGTATAGGGGCAGGGTATTGGTCACGAACAATCTGGCTGCATCTGCATTATGGCACAAGATGAACGTTCTGGATCCCCCGGAAAGTGTGGTTGAAGAGTTGCAAAGAAAGCTAATTTACTTTTTCTGGGATGGGCAGCACTGGAAAAAATCTGCAGTACTTTTCCTACCTATTGAAGAGGGTGGACAAGGCCTGATGGACATTAAAAACAGAATAAAGACATTCCGACTTCAAGCAGCACAAAGATTGCTGTATGCGGAGCCGTACTGGGCTGATACAGCGCGTGCTGTGTTGAGGACAATGAACATTTTCAAGTATGATGTGCAATTGTTTTTGATCAAATTGGCCAACATGGACTTGAAGAATATTTCCCCTTTCTACAAGGCAGTTTTGAGAGCATGGACTTCAACTTTTAAGGTCAAGAGGGTTCTCACAAATATTGGACTCTGGAGAGAGAAGGAACCTCTTTTTAATAACCCGCTGATACCAGCACCGGCACAGGAGCCCAGAAGCATTCAGAACGTAATGGCAAGGGCGGGGTGTACAAGAATTGCTGACCTAAAGACTGGTGAAAACTGGAAAAGTCCAGAGGATATGTGCAACAAGACAGGCATCAAGTCCATAAGGATAATAAAGAGGATCATGGATGGAATTGTTTCCCGCATTGCCTTCTGTCTTCAGACAAAGCCCAGAGGAAAATGAGGTTCCTGAACAGAACGGTGGGAGTCTTTTTCCTCAAGTGGAGGTTTCAGCAGCGGTGGATGAAGAGCCGGAGGAAGGTTCTCTTCTAATTTCAGGACTCCTGTGCTGGAAGGCTTTGAGACTGTCTCAAAAAAGTCACTGTACAACATTTGCGTGAAAGTATCCCACTATAACGTGCTCAAAGACTGTAAAGAGACAAAGTGGTCAGATTTGTTCGGGCCAGACTCGTCCCCTAGAGGATGCTGGAGGTCCCTATACAAACCTCCTATAGAGAAACGCACGGCGGATCTCCAATGGAGGGTTGTGCACTGGGCGGTAGCTACAAACAGGCACGTGGCACACATTGACCCCACTGTAGGGAAAGAATGTCCTTTTTGTGGCACTGAAGAGTCAATTGATCATTTGTTTTTAAATTGTTTGAGGTTAAGAGGTTTGTTTCAGATCTTAGATGGGTGGGTCAGAGATTTTGGGGTAGGTTTTAATAATGCATTTTTCATTTTTGGACCAAAATATGTTGCATCAGACAGGAAAAAACTCTCGTTAATTGATTTTGTGGTTGGAGGAGCAAAGATGGCAATATGGTTAACAAGGAAAAGGAAACTGAAGGGAGAGGGGGATGTAGGTCCTGAGGTGGTCTTAAAGGCTCTTATAGCAACTAGAATCAACACTGATAGCCCGGACAAGTTGAATCTACTTAGAAAATGTGAGCAAACTGGTTGCCCTAAAATAGTTAAGTAATCTTAACTTAAAAAATTCAAGATAATTTAACTTCAAATGTATTGTAATATCAATTACTTTGCAGTTATTACACATAGTATATTTAAGTTCAATGTACTAAGTAAGTTAAATTTTTGTCAATTGATTTATTTTTAATCTGTTAAACTAGAAAATTAAGAAAAAAAGCAAATAAACGTACACCTTAAAATGAATACGCTATATCTAATCAACAGGCAACAGATTACAAGCAATATTATTAATTAAATTTAACCAATTAGAATTGAGTAATAATTGATCAAATTAATTCCTTAAGTTAACCATTTAAAATGAGTAAAATTTACAAAAATTGTTTTTAAACAAAAATATCTGAATTAAGAATTCTTTATTTTTTATTGCCAACATTAAAGACACCTGATGTTAACAAGCAGAATCCCTGAAGGAGAAAACCATAATTTAGTCACCATTATGGAGATGAGTGTGTGTTTTAGTTGGGCTCTTGACCCTTTTATTATAACTTCAAGTTTTGTTTGACTGCTGTACATGAGTTATAACAGCAGATGAACAAAGAGAAAAGGTGATTTGATGGTGTTGGTTGTGTTTTAACATAATCATTATTTCACAATCATTTTGGAGTACAATTTATGAGTTAGGTTAACTTTAATAATTATAGTAGCACTGGCCAAGTACGGCATAATATCTTAAACTTTTACAATGTAATCCAAATAATTAAAAAATATATATCTTATGTAATAAAGACACACAGACATCAATAATCAGGCTGTGCATCTCAACAATGGTGACAATTATAAAGCATGTTGTAGTGCATTCTGGGTGCCACCAATCAAAACTCATTCATGGCTCCCATCATGCATTGCTGCATGAATAAATAATGAGCTTATGATCAGAGGTGATCTGTTTGTCACCATTGTTGAGATTCATACGCTAAATCTTGATGTCTGTGTGTCCCTAAAAAAAAATATATATCTATGTAGATATAGATTTTTTATTGATTTGATGATTTGTATTTTATTGAAAAGGCTAAAAATATTATGCTACTATAATTAATAAAGCTAACCTAACTCATAAAGTGGACTCTATATGAGATCAGTGATTCAGGTCAAATGATTATAAAAATAAAATGATGATTATGTTAAAACACAACTAACACAATCAGATCACTTTTTCTCTTTGTTCATCTGGCTGTTATAACTCATGTACAGCAGCCAAACAAATCTTAAAGTTGATAATTTAAGGGTCAAGAGCCCAACTAAAACACACACTCATCTCCAACAATGGTGACTTTAATTATGGTTTTCTCCTTCAGTGATTCTGCTTGTTAACATCAGGTGGTCTTCAATGTTGGCAAAAAATAAAGAATTCTTAATTCAGATATTTTTGTTGACATTTTTTTCTTTTTTGGGTTACAAATTTTAAATAGTTAACTTTTAAGGAATTTATTTGATTACGTATTACTCAATTCTAAATTGTTAAATTCAATTAATAATATTGCTTGTAATCTGTTGCCTGTTGATTAGATATAGCGTATTAATTTTTACAGTGTACGTTGATTTGCTTTTTTTAATTAATTTTCTAGTTTAACAAATTAAAATATATAATTTTACAAAAATGTAACTTACTTAGTACATTGAACTTAAATATACTATGTGTAATAATTGCAAAGTAATTGATATTACAATACATTTTAAGTTAAATTAACTTGAATTTCTTAAGTAAAAATTACTTAACTATTTTAGGGCAACCAGTTTGCTCACATTTTTTAAGTAGATTCAACTTGTCCGGGCTAACAGAGTTTGCATATTTTAAGCTAATGAACAATATGGACAGATTTATTGAAATTTGGGCTTTGAATGATGTTTTGTGCTCAGTGGATTATGAAAATGAGCTGGTGTTAAATTTATGAGTTTTTGTGACTTGAAAATAAAAAAAATTATTGTAATTTTTTTATTCAATATTTTGTTACGTCTATGAGTTGTTGAGTGTGTATTTATTAATGTACATCTGAGAAAATAGATGTTTATGAGGAATGTCTATAAAGTATAAATAAAGGTGTGTTAAAGGTCTCTCTCTCTCTCTCTCTCTCTCTCTCTCTCTCTCTCTCTCTCTCTCTCTCTCTCTCCTCTCTCTCTCTCCTCTCTCTCTCTCTCTCTCTCTCTCTCTCTCTCTCTCTCTCTCCTCTCTCTCTCTCTCTCTCTCTCTCTCTCTCTCTCTCTCTCTCTCTCAGGCCGAAGGATTTGTTTGGGAGAGAGTTTGGCCAGGATGGAGCTCTTCCTGTTCTTCACTTCCTCCTTCAGAGCTACCGCTTCACAACTCCACCTGGAGTGTCTGGAGATGATCTGGATCTCAAAGGAATAGTCGGAGTCACGTTGAATCCGTCCCCACACAAGCTGTGTGCGATCAGACGCTCCTGATCCAAGAATGTAATCATCAGTCCTTAGAAGAAAACACATAAATGTCACCGTTTCAGTATGAGTTTGACAATATCTGCACATATTTTACTTATTCTTCTCACTAATTGTGTATATGTAAATAATGAGCAATTTGTAAAACCACTTTTGGCTCTTTGGATCATAAAACATCTCAGATAAGTAAAAAAAAAAAAAGAAAAAACTTGAATTAAACATTTAGTTGCTATCCATTTAGAATATTGTTACTGATTGTTTGGAGAAATAAAAAGTTATGTAAGAAATGTAAGTTTTTGTCATAATTTTCTAGTTTTTATATCATCATAATTTTAATGTCTTATTGACGTTATCACATAATTTCATATTTTAATGTCATGATTATAACTTTTATCTTTTATACAGAGTGCGCAGTCTTTGAAATTGAAATGATTAGCATTCTAGACTGATCTCTTCATCTTCTCTATAATTACAAGATGTATAATCACCTCACAAAAAGATGTTCAAATAAATGTCACATTAAAAGAAGTTGTAGTTTGTGTTTGAATAATTACGTTGGTTTTTAGCTGAGGTAAATTAAACGCAATTCTCACGTATCCTTGCTTGATAATGAATGAGATGACCCATCGGGCGGTTGAAATTTAAAAGGCTGATTTTCGCGCTTTAGGGCAGTGACGGGTACACATGTCATCCAGTGGTTGTCCAGACACCACAGGCACAACCTTAAGCAATCGCCCTGAACGGTGGTTCAATGTCAACATTGTGACAACGCTTTAACAACCTTCACCACACAACGTAGTTATAGCAACCTTTTGGCCATGTTGTTAAAACGTTGTTAGAAGGCTGGTTACGTTGTGCCAACGCTCTGTGTTTGCTGGGGTGTGCTTTCATGTTGTCATGTTTTTGTGTGAACACGCGACTTATGAGTGTTTTCATAAGCTGCTTGTTCATGTCTTGTTTTGTGTAAGCACATGGCTTGTGATTTGTTTTACTGGCCATGTGCTTGTGTTTTGTCATGTTTGTTGTGAGCACAAAAAGTCAAGTCAAGTCAAGTCAAGTCAAGTCAGTCTTATTTTCTTCCTTGGGGTAGTATTTTTTTGTATTTTGTTTTATTATTTTATCATTAAAAACCCATTGTTCTGCACTTCCCAGCCAGCACAGCCATGTGGGGCCCACATGGGTTTGACCTGGGCTATCTAACTGGGACCCAGACAGTTTTGTCCTCGGTTTCCATGGTGGCCCCACATGGGTTTGCCCAGATGAAATGAACACTGCTCAGTGTGCACACTACAGGCTGTTAAATGTAACACTGATCAGTGTTGGAGTTAATGAGATAATTCATTGATTAAATAATGATTGAGCATTAGTGATGAACACCTGCTGTTAACAAGCAGAATCACTGAAGGAAAGAGAAACACAACAACTTCCAGCCACAGCCTTAGATGAAATCAACTGAAGATAAAATACACTAAATCCCTCAAGATCTGATTAAACAACTCCACAAACAGCATTACCAGCTTCACTTATTACCAACCAGGATGACTTAATTTCTGTCAGACGTCTACAGAAGGTTAAGATGTTGATGATTTATTGAAAATAATAGTTTGGTTTGATGCCACCATTATGGTGATCAGCGTTTGCTTTAGTTGGTCTCTGACTTATTAGCATTAGTTTTTCTCTGCTCAGTTGTATCTGATTGTTATGTTGAGAACAGCAAGAGAAAAAGCAATCAGATGCTGTAAGCTGATTGATGATACAAATATAATAATCATGAAGTGGTTTAATACACTGATTTTGTGCGTGAGTTTTGTTCAGGTGATATGTTATTCATTTTGTTGTGATTCTACAGCAAGAATTCCAGCACATTTTTATCAGAACATCAAATGATTCTCAAAACACCATTTACGCATTTTTTGACTTATGCGGTTTTAACTTCCACACAGACATCTAGAATCAGCATATGAATCTCAACAATGGTGACATGCTTCATGGTACAATGCTTTCTGGGTGCATCATACGAAACTTATCCATGGCTCCAAGAATGCATTGCACCATGAAGCATGTCACCATTGTAGTGATTCATATGCTGATTCTTGATGTCTGTGTGGGAGTATAAATTGCATAAGTCCAAACTGCGTAAATGGTGTTTTAAGAATCATTTGATGTTCTGATAAAAATATACTGAAATTCTTGCTGTAGAATCACAAAAAAAAAAACAAAAAAAAAAAAAACAAATCACCCGTAAAAAACTCACTCAGAATATTAGTGAGTTCAACCACTACATGATGATCAGACTTTTGTCATCAATCAGCTTATAGGATCTGATTGCATTTTCTCTTGCTGTTCTTAACATAGCAATAAGATTCAAATTAGCAGAGTAAAACTAATGTTAAAAAGTCAAGATCCCAACTAAACCAAACGCTGTTCACCATAATGGTGGCATCAAACCAAACTATTATTTTCAATAAATCATCAACATCTTAACCTCTGTTTAAATCTCAATAAGAACTTCTGTAGACGTCTACCAGAAATAAAGTCAGTCTGGTTAGTAATAAGTGAAGCTGGTAATGCTGTTTGTGGAGTTGTTTAATCAGATCTTGAGGGATTTAGTGTATTTTATCTTCAGTTGATTTCATCTAAGGCTGTGGCTGGAAGTAGTTGTGTTTCTCTTTCCTTCAGTGGTTCTGCTTGTTAACAGCAGGTGTTCATCAATAATGCACAATCATTATTCAATCACTTAATTATCTCATTAACTCCAACACTGATCAGTGTTACATTTAACAGCCTGTAGTGTGCAAACTGAGCAGGGCCCATTTCATCTGGGCAAACCCATGTAGGGCCACCATGGAAACCGAGGACAAAACTGTCTGGGTCCCAGTTAGATAGCCCAGGTCAAACCCATGTGGGCCCCACATGGCTGTGTTGCTGGGTTGAGTCCTTGCTCCTTTCACCACCCTAGACCCTGACAGATTTTTTGCATTTTTGATTATGAGGTCATTGTGATTTTGCAGATTGAGATCTATCTGGGATTTGACATTCAGAAAATGTGAAGGATTTTAAAAAGTTTATGTTAGGAAACATTTTGAATTTCTAGATCAACCAGACATGTAGCAGTTTTACTCTGGTTGTGTTTGTTCTCTATTCAGTGAAGAAGACGCTGATGAATGAGGTCTCAGGATCTTTATTCTGCAGAAATACTGAGCACAATTAATTGTTTTTTTTGGGATACACGTCTCTCCCCTTTAGTCTGCTCATACAGCTCGGAGAAAGCTAGTAAGCAAAACCAGTATCAGTAAAACACTCAAAAAGCAATTAAATGCATTCAATTTCATGACATCACAGCTTTACATTTCACTTAACCATCGTTTATCTCATGAAATAAATCGATTACATTGTTTAATACACTTCAAAATGTCCTTACCAGCACGCTCGTCGGATGAGCGAGAGAGAGAGCACACCCAACACCGTCAGCGGCAAATGTGCTTCTAAAGATGGCGCTATACGCACATCGCACGAGGTATCATTTGCATCACCAATATGTGCCTCATATGAAACAATATTCTGCATTAATGGTTCCCGCAATAATTATGTACATTGTACCGAATTACAACTCAGCACATGAATATAAAACACAAAAAAAATATAATTCAGTTTTGATGAAGTTCACTAAGAATCTTCATTACATTTTTACAATGTTTTTTAAACCAGCTACAGACACACACAGACATCAAGAATTGGCATATGAATCTCAACAATCGTGACAATCAAAAGTTTCATGCTGCAATGCGTGTTGGGCATTGCGTAATGAATTAATTATGCAGCTGAATTGTGTGGTTATTTTCTTAAATTTTTACTTCTTGCTTTTATTTTTGCTGTTGGTTTTGTGTTGACTTTTAGTAGCGTATTCTGTGATGTTCAGTTTTAATGTTATATTTTTGTGGATTATCTCCATTGTTGAGATTCATTGGCTGATTCTTGAAGTTTGTGTGTGTGTCTCACTGATAAAATGAAATTTAGTGAATGATGAGTTTAAAAATACTTCATGACTGATTTTGCAATACTATTTGATATTTTGCTGTAGTTTCACAGTGTAGTAATAAAAACTTAAGCTGTATTCAAACAACACATTTTCGATAAGGAATTAGACATGGGATGAGATCCGTGATCCAAACATAATATGATGACATCATAACCAGCATAATAATGATCAACTTTTTTTGGCTTTGCTTTGGCCTCAACTAATGTGTCTTATAAACACAGCATTAGGAACCAAAGACAACCTAATGTTAAAAAACAAGGGTCAAGAGCCCAACTAAAGCAAACACTGATCTCCATAATGGTAACATCAAATGAAACAAAACAACATCTAAACCTTGTTTAATTCTCAATAGGAATTTCTGTAGACGTATGGGAAAAAAAATAAGTCAGTGTGGTTAGTAATGTGAAGCTGGTAATGCTGTTTTTTTTTAGTTGTTTAAATCCTCCTCTGCTGAGATCTTCGGAGATTTAATGTCTTCTATGGCTGAAGTCAGTTGTATTTCTTGTGTTTTGCTTTTTTATCTTCTTTTTGTTCCTCTGTCCTTCAGTGATTCTGCTTGTTAACATCAGGTGTTCATCACAAATGCTCAATCATCAGTTAAATCACTGAATTATATAATTAACTTTAACACTGCTTCAGTGTTACTCCAACACTCTGTAGTGTGGACACACAAGTGTTCATTTAAAACTGAAGATTTTGCAGTGGGGTTTAAAGGGTTAAATGTGTGGTGTTATGGTATAATAGTGAAGGAATGCTTTTATTTTGAAGTAAGAAGGGGTGACGCATGTACGGGGGCGTGGTGAGCGGGAAGTTATGTTTAGACACGGGCCGATTGCTGCTGTGTAATGTACGGGCTTGCTAAATAATACAGGCTCTGAAGATGTTGTGTGCGAACCTCTTTCATGAATAACGTGACAAAATGTGTAAAAAAAAAAAAAAACAGAGTGAAGCGCAATTCAACGGTAATCAACTGTACGGTAAATTAATTAATTAATTAAAGCTTAAAGGGTTAGTTCACCCAAAAATGAAAATAATGTCATTAATGACTCACCCTCATGTCGTTCTAAGCCCGTAAGACCTCCGTTCATCTTCGGAACACAGTTTAAGATATTTTAGATTTAGTCCGAGAGCTTTCTGTCCATCCATTGAAACTGTATATACAGTATACTGTCCATGTCCATAAAGGCTAATAAAAACATCATCAAAGTAGTCCATGTAACATCAGTGGGTTAGTTAGAAGTTTTTGAAGCATCGAAAATACTTTTTGGTCCAAAAATAACACAAAATAAGACTTTATTCAGCATTGTATTCTCTCCCGGGTCTGTTGTCAATCGTTCACAGTTACGCTGATGGCGTAAGACGCTGATGACGTGTTATCTGGTGCAGAGTCACCCGACGGGTGACCCGCAAAATTTTGCTCAAACGGGTGAAAAAATATCCAACTGTGTCGGATACGGGTGCGGGTCGGGTCGGACACAGGGGAAACGCGGGTCTAAACACGGGTTCAAAACAGTCACGTGCAAATGTAAAAATAAATGCATATTTTTAGGAACACATCTATAAAACTATCCTCCAGGACAAGTTCGAAATTCATCGTTTACACAGACTGACAGTAGTGAAGTGGCAAGCGCGCACAGTGAGATGCGGCGCCTTGTGAAAGATCCAAGTGATCTGAGGGCGCGCGTGCTTCCTGGTGTGTGACGTGTGCGCAGACTGGTGCATAGTGTATACACTAGACTAGATGTTGCCTCGGCTACGGCAGTTCATTGGAACGAATGTCTTTAATGCGAGATCTAGTGTATACATTTCTATGCACCAGTCTGCGTACACGTCACACAGAAGGAAGCGCGCGCGCCCTCAGATCACTTGGTCGTGGCTGTGACAGAGACAGAGCTGTTTTCTTTCGTTTTGAATTGTTTTGTTTAAAGTACACATTTCAAGCTTTCTATGTTTCTCAGGTCTGTGAGGCATGTAGCTTATACGCTGAGTTTCGTTAATTTCCAGTTCATGCGCCATTTCCGTGTCCTGATGTCTGCTATTACTTCTTATTTATTAAATTCAGACAATTGGTTATAAAACATCATTTAAAATTAAGATAAAATGAATACAAAACGAAATTCAATTTAAAGAAAGGCTTTATAGCTACAGTAAACTTGTAATGAAGTGGTCAATAATGTCTGGCCTCTGTCTCCCGACATATTGCACAACGTATGATCTTAGGCTATGCTTTTCACTTCTCATATAATCAACATTGATGAAATAATATATAAATATATATAAAATTGTGAAGCTGATGTGCTAGACGAAATTTAATTGTTTGTGGTAACGCGTTTGCCATGCAGGCTACAGGCTATCGGCTTTTTGACAGCTTCGGCTGTTGTCCTTGTGTTAAGGCAAGCCGCCAAAGGCAATAGGCTACAAATTTGAAAAAAGTGTGTCTATAATGTGATTGGCTAAACTGATCTTATTTCGGGTGCGGTCGGGTCTCGGTTCTATTTTAAGCGGGTCGGTTCGGGTTGCGGATTTTAATTGGTGCTGCTGTCGGAAAACGGGTCGGATGCGGTTTAAGCACTGCGGGTACGGGCGGGTGCGGATTTACAAAATCGGACCCGTGCAGCTCTCTGATCTGGTGCGCCCGAGCTTCATTTATAGACTGAGGGAAACGCACGCTGTAAAAGTGTCTCATCCGCGACATGCACATTTTACGCACCATTAAAAAAATGATATCCACGCAAACAATGTAGAATAGCTTGAATATAGCGTGCGTCTCCCTCAGACTGTAAACGAAGCTCGGGCGCACCAGATGACACGTCATCAGCCTCTTACGTCAGCAGCGTCACTGCGGAGTCCTTGAACGCAGATTGACAACAGACCCGGGAGAGAATACAATGCTGAATAAAGTCTTATTTTGTGTTATTTTTGGACCAAAAAGTATTTTCGATGCTTCAAAAACTTCTAACTAACCCACTGATGTCACATGGACTACTTTGATGATGTTTTTATTACCTTTATGGACATGGACAGTATACTGTATATACAGTTTCAATGGACGGACAGAAAGCTCTCGGACTAAATCTAAAATATCTTAAACTGTGTTCCGAAGATGAACGGAGGTCTTACGGGCTTAGAACGACATGAGGGCCCAGCCAACACAGCCATGTGGGGCCCACATGGGTTTGACCTGGGCTTTCTAACTGGGACCCAGACAGTTTTGTCCTCGGTTTCCATGGTGGCCCTACATGGGTTTGCCCAGATGAAATGAGCCCTGCTCAGTTTGCACACTACAGGCTGTTAAATGTAACACTGATCAGTGTTGGTGTTAATGAGGTAATTAAGTGATTGAATAATGATTGTGCATTATTGATGAACACCTGCTGTTAACAAGCAGAACCACTGAAGGAAAGAGAAACACAAGAACTACTTCCAGCCACAGCCTTAGATGAAATCAACTGAAGATAAAATACACTAAATCCCTCAAGATCTGATTAAACAACTCCACAAACAGCATTACCAGCTTCACTTATTACTAACAAGGTTGACTTTATTTCTGGTAGACGTCTACAGAAGTTCTTATTGAGATTTAACAGAGGTTAAGATGTTGATGATTTATTGAAAATAATAGTTTGGTTTGATGCCACCATTATGGTGAACAGCGTTTGCTTTAGTTGGGATCTTGACTTTTTAACATTAGCCTTACTCTGCTCAGTTGATTCTGATTGTTATGTTAAGAACAGCAAGAGAAAATGCAATCAGATGCTATAAGCTGATTGATGATAAAAGTCTAATCATCGTGTAGTGGTTGAACTCACTAATATTGTGTGAGTTTATTACGGGTGATATGTATTTTTTTTATTTATTTTTATGTGATTCTATAGCAAGAATATTTTTACTCCCACACAGACATCAAGAATCAGCATATGAATCGCTACAATGGTGACATGCTTCATGGTGCAATGCATTCTTGGAGCCATGGATAAGTTTCGTATGATGCACCCAGAATGCATTGTACCATGAAGCATGTCACCATTATTGAGATTCATATGCTGATTCTTGATGTCTGTGTGGAAGTAAAAACCGCACAAGTCCAAAATGCGTAAATGGTGTTTCAAGAATCATTTATGTTCTGATAAAAATGTGCTGAAATTCTTGCTGTAGAATCACAACAAAATTATTAACACATCACCTGAACAAAACTCACGCACAAAAACATGTGTTAAACCACTGCATGATGATTATATTTGTATCATCAATCAGTTTATAGCATCTGATTGCGTTTTCTCTTGCTGTTCTCAACATAACAATCAGATACAACTGAGCAGAGAAAAACTAATGCTAATAAGTCAGAGACCAACTAAAGCAAACGCTGATCACCATAATGGTGGCATCAAACCAAACTATTATTTTCAATAAATCATCAACATCTTAACCTTCTGTAGACGTCTGACAGAAATAAAGTCAGTCTGGTTAGTAATAAGTGAAGCTGGTAATGCTGTTTGTGGAGTTGTTTAATCAGATCTTGAGGGATTTAGTGTATTTTATCTTCAGTTGATTTCATCTAAGGCTGTGGCTGGAAGTAGTTGTGTTTCTCTTTCCTTCAGTGATTCTGCTTGTTAACAGCAGTGTTCATCAATAATGCTCAATCATTATTAATCAATGAATTATCTCATTAACTCCAACACTGATCAGTGTTACATTTAACAGCCTGTAGTGTGCACACTGAGCAGTGTTCATTTCATCTGGGCAAACCCATGTAGGGCCACCATGGAAACCGAGGACAAAACTGTCTGGGTCCCAGTTAGATAGCCCAGGTCAAACCCATGTGGGCCCCACATGGCTGTGCTGGCTGGGTACGTTGTCGCATGGCGATTTCAGTAATGATCAATTAAATAATGTTTTTATTAACTTAATACGACTTAATAAGTTAAATGAAGTTACTGTACAACAAACAATAACAATCCCTTCAAGGCAGACCGCCGGTGGTGCTGCTAAATATGGGGAATGAATTCTTCATTCGTGGCCACGATACCTAGGTCTATATCAAGTGAAGTAAAAAAAAATGTGTATAGCGCTCAATTCACATCGTTTTATAGCAGCTTTACAAACAGTAATATAGGCCTAAGCATTCATATTGAGCCGTTTTAGAGCTGGGCGATATAAATAAATATGTTGCTGATATAAATCATACGATGTTTTAGATTTAGCTAAATAGCAATGATCATGACTGCATTAAATTACTAGCATTGCAAGGAGAGATCGCCTTTTAAGCTGATAGTAATATTTTCCGAATGTCATGCAGTGCTGCGACATTTTACATCATTAATTTATGCTTCTTCATTTTTTCCATTATAAATAAACTCGGGGTTTTACACTACATAATGATAATTCACTGTATTTCAGTAAGACACAGTTCCGAAAAGTGACAAATAAGACAATAATAGGCTACCAAATAATACAAGCCCTGGCCATTGTTTTTTTTTGTGTGTGTGTGTGAGTGTGGGTGTTTGTTTTTTTGCGTACAATGGGAATTTAAAAACCTGCAGTGCTGAAAAGTGGAAAAAAAATAATACTAAAACAGATAGTATTATTATGTCGATCTATAGCAAATATGATTATTTATGTGCTCAATTTAAGTAAGTAGGTATATAAATAAGTAGCTATTTGAAGTAGGCTGTTAGGCTATAGGCCTATATGCACAGATTTACAGCTGTGATTTTTTTAAATAGTTAGGCTACAGATATAGCCTATGCCAGTGTTAATATTTGAAACTATTTTTAACAGGTAAACAACAAGGAAATATGTGTTTGCCATTAAACATTTTATTTGCACTTTGTGCCAAAAAATGCAAGCGGAGAACAAATCTCGTTAAAAAATCAACAAAAAAACGGTCGTGCTAAAAAATCAGAGCACTAAAATCAGCTGCTTGCGTTCGGGTTTGTCCGATGTCTTTCCTTTAATACAGCGATTTATCATAATTTGCGTAAAATCCAGAGTTTGAGCTGATCCACCGACCGACCTGGTGGAAATATGAAATGGTGCTGTCGGTGCTGTCACCAAGCGTTCGTTTTTAAAACAATAACTTTGTCTATTCTGTGTCTTAACAATAAAACATTATCCAATAGATCTTAACTAAAATTACCATGGTAAACCGATAATATACGATTAGTTACCATTTAATATTTCTTTAATATGGACAAATCATTCACAAAAATTAGTATATAAAGAATGCGCATGCTCAGGCTTGAATCAGGCCAATAAGATTGCTGTATAATAAGCCAATTAAATTGGGGGTGGGCGGAGCGACACGTGTAACCCCGCCCCAAAGTGTCGCCCCGCCCCATCGTCCAGACTGCACTCTGGGGGTACTACGGTATAAGACCCAAACAGTTTTACGCCCCTGGCAGTTTTACGCCCCTGTTGTTCCTGATGCGTCCAGTAGGGGGAGGCTGTACAGCGACACGAATTGAGGTATGTTTTAATCTTTTTTTAAATTAATTAATTTTATTTATTTTGTATTGCAAATGAAAGGATACAGACATTAACAGTGAGAAGAAGAAAAAAAAAGAAAAAAACAAGGGGGGTATACGGACATCAAAAGAGATTGAATTAGGCTACACAAATCAATACAATATTACATTTTGTCAATAAATAATTAAAGGTTCTTTACAACAGACTCAAGGATATTATTTGTTTTAGAAACCTTTGAGTTTAAAGGTTTTGCCATTGGATGGATCTGTCTTTATGCAGATGAAACTTGCCCAGAATTTACCAAAAAGTTCAGGACGATCTGGCATAAATTTATTTTACCACGTAGCCTATGTAGGACACTGTTTTGTAGCTGTATGACGACCAATAGAGAATAGTACAGCAGATATTAAAGGGCACCTATTATGGAATTTTGAAATTTACCTTTCATGTAGTGTGTAACATAGATCTAAGTGAACAAAAACATCCTGCCAAGTTTGAAATATGAAAGTGCACCGTATATAAAGTTATTGTCTTTCAAAAGTGAGAGTCGACTCTGAGTCATTTTTATGAATCGTTAGAAGACCGAAGCTTTTTCTCTGGACTAGATGACGTCAACTTGTCAAGTTATTTGAATACGATACGCCCACTTATTGCGCTCCAAGGCCAGCAGGGGAAAACTTGAAAACATCATGGCGACGAGACGCTGTGTTCTGAAGTGCGGCTCAAAAGCCAACTTTTTTCATCTGCCTAAGGAGGAGCATTTGAAGACTAAGTGGCTACAATTCACTATACCACAGAAGTATAGTCCAAGCCTTGTGCTTTGTTCGCGTCATTTTGAAGACGATTGCTTTTTAAATGCAATCAAACTTGGATTCGCGAACTGGCTGATATTGAAGGAAGGTTCAGTTCCAAGTGTAACGTTATTTGCATCAGCTTCCTCCTCCGTATCACTGTAAGTGTTATTATAATTTTTGCTTTTATATTTTATGTAGCATGCTTAATAATTATTTTGTTTGTTGTGTAAGCACCGTTTAGCTTCTAGGTCTTCAATGACAATTGTATTGAGATATGTGTTTGTCGTTGTTTTCGGAGTTGTCTAAAGAATAGAGTAATACCTCGTAGTAACGTAAATTTTTTTGTGTGTAAAAACGTTATGTTTATGCATCGGGCTAATGCAAAACAAAGACTGATTGTGCTTTTACAATATGAACTCTGGGCTATGCTCGCTAACATAACATTAAATTCTTTATATTATTTTAGTTTTTTACTACAAAACTATAAAGCAGTGGACTATAATCATTATTATAATACAATTTAATTGATAAAAGCATCATTGTACTCCGTGTTTAAAATAAGTATTATCTATGTAAACACTGCTGGGTCATCTGACCAATCAACGCAGATTAGGGTCGCGCAGAGGAGGGGTTTGAAAACGAGTCGTTTGAACGAATCATTTGGGAGTCGGTGAGCAAATCAGGTAAATATAAATGCATATTATACGAAAACAAAAGTGTTTTTTGTCATTGCATGCATGTAAAACTGTTGTTGGGGACTCCCACAACAACATTAGGAACATTTTAAATGTCATAATAGGTGCCCTTTAAATCGAGGATCCAAATGATTACACGGTAGGCTACTGTATGTCTAATGGTCTGTTGCCTCATTATAATTAATTAAATTAAAATAAAATCTATGTTTTATTTTTTACAGTGTACACTGTAAAAATTAAAACATAGATTTTATTTATATTTATTAATAAAAATGACGGGTAACATTTTACAAGCAATATTATTAATTAAATGTAACAAATTAGAATTGAGTAATAATTAATCGAATTAATTAATTAAATGTTAACCATTTAAAATGAGTAAAAATTACAAAATATATGTTATTGCCAACATTGAAGACACCTGATGTTAACAAGCAGAATCACTGAAGGAGAAAACCATAATTACAGTCACCATTATGGAGATGAGTGTGTGTTTTAGTTGTGCTCTTGACCCTTAAATTATTAACTTTAAGTTTTGTTTGACTGCTGTACATGAGTTATAACAGCAGGTGAAAAGGTGATCTGATGGTGTTGTTTGTGTTTTAACATCATCATTATTTCGCAATCATTTACCCAGAATCACTGAACTCATTTGGAGTCAAATACATGAGTTAAGTTACCTTTATTAGCTATAGCAGTACTGGCCTTTATACACCGTAATATTATTAACTTTTACAATGTAATCCAAAACAAATTATAAAAAGTATCTCTAATACTATAAAGAGACACACAGACATCAATAATCAGCCTGTGAATCTCAACAATGGTGACATTTATAAAGCATGTTGCAGTGCATTCATGGGTTGCACCAATCTCAAAACTCATTCATGGCTCCCATCATGCATTGCTGCATGAATAAATAATGAGCTTATGATCAGAGGTGATCTGTTTGTCACCATTGATGAGATTCATACGCTAAATATTGATGTCTGTGTGTGCCAAAAAAATTTGTCTCTAAAAAACAAAAAAGGCTAAAAATATTATGCAAGCTAAAATTAATAAAATAAGCTTGATTCAGGTTAAATGATTGTGAAATAATGATGATGATAAAACACAAACAACACCATCAGATCACCTTTTCTATTTGTTCATCTGGCTGTTATAACTCATGTACAGCAGTCAAACAAAACTTAAAGTTATTAATTTAAGGGTGAAGAGCCCAACTAAAACACACACTGATCTCCATAATGGTGACTTTAATTATGGTTTTTCTCCTTCAGTGATTCTGCTTGTTAACATCAGGTGTCTTCAATGTTGTCAATACCATATATTTTGTCATTTTTACTCATTTTAAATGGTTAACATTTAATTAATTAATTTGATTAATTATTACTCAATTCTAATTTGTTACATTTAATTAATAATATTGCTTGTAAAATGTTACCTCATTTTTATTAATTAAATATAAATAAAATCTGTTTTAATTTTTACAGTGTTGTTGATCCAACTATGTGTATTTTTTATTTTTCAATTCACAAAAACAAAAGTCTTCTGTAGGCTGAGTGAAGAGAGTGAACACCGACTGAATATCTGCATCTATTTTTCTATTTTAATCCATGCAGATCTACACTGTAGCGTTTATATTAAAATTACAAAAAACACAAAATTGTCAAGTCTATGGACGGGTTATTAATGTGTTAGCGTAGATTTAATGATGTTATTTCGCAGTATATCCCCCTACTGGACGCATCAGGAACAACAGGGGCGTAAAACTGCCTTGGGCGTATATCAACCGGCTCCAGGTCTGCAGCCTCCCCATATGAGAACTTATGTAGACGGCTGACAGAAATAAAGCCAGTCTGGTTAGTAATAAGTGAGGTTGGTAATGCTGTTTGTGGAGTTGTTTATTCCTCCTCTGCTGAGATCTTGCTGTGGTTGGAAGTCAGTTGTAGTCCTTGAGTTGAGGCTGATCGGGAGCCTGACGCGAAGCGGAGGGGGTCTTGAATCAGCCTGAAGGGGTTGTACTCGCTATAACAACCGCCTCGCTATACATTATCCCGCTTATTACATGGCTACCTACCTAATAAATCAATTATTTGACACATAATATTGATTTAAAAAGGATTTTGTTGATTTAAAAACGACTGCTTCTGTTAAAGAACACCGTGCCCATGCCAACGCTCTGTTTTTCATGGCAACGGTGTGTTATACTTAGCAGCAGTCTGTTATCAAGAATTAACAGACCACATTCTACATTAGAATTTAACCAAACCATGTAATAATAAGAGTTAAGAGCCCAACTAAATGAAACACTAATCACTGTTATGGTGACTTTAAATGAACAGAGTTAAACCTTTGTTAATTCTCAATAAAACTTTTGTAGACGTCTGACAGAAATAAAGTCAGTCTGGTTAGTAATAAGTGAAGCTGGTAATGCTGTTTGTGGAGTTTTTTAATCCTCCTCTGCTGAGATCTTGACAGATTAATGTCTTCTTTTATCTTCAGTGGATTTCATCTAAGACTGTGTCTGAAGTCAGTTGTAGTCCCTCAGAGGTGTAAAGTCCAGCGTCATAAAGTAAAAGTCCTCCTCAGTATTTTGTTCCAATCACCTGGATTTACTAATTAACAGTTTTTCAGCCAGGAGATATAAATCAGCTGACTGAGTTCATTGGTGGAATAAATATATGGCTGGACTTTTACTTTCTGACCCCTGGACTACCCACCTCTGGCTGTGTCTGAATAAAGTTGTAGTTTGTGTTCTTATTACTCTTTCGAAAGATGGTTGAAAAAATGTTCCAAGAACATCACACTAACTTTTAAATAACATTCTAGTAACATTAAAGAAACTGGACATTTTTTTATTATCTTGGAATGTTAGAATCAACATTCCTAATGTTGAATTTTAAATCAAAATTAAGTTGAAAGAACGTTTGAGGAACATTATACCTCTTAAAACACGTTCCTCTAACGTCAAGAAAACTGGACATTTTTCACGTTCCCAAAACCAACACTGAATATTTGGAAACGTTCTTATTATAACAAAAGTCTGTTAGCTGGGTTGAAATATTTTTTTTTTTAAATTCTAGATTTGTGTCAAAATTACTGTTGCTCATCTAAACGCATAGATGGTACAATATAAAGTTGTGGTTATAGGCGAGAGATTGCACTAGTTTGATAAAGGTCACAGTATCTCTGTGTGTCACAGTTCAGACCTCCCAGGTATCGGAACGTTCTCATAACTTTGGCTAACATTCCCTACAAGTTTGGTTAATGTTTTAAAGAAAATAGTTGAATGTAATGTTCAAAGAATGTTTTAAGAATGTTTTATCATTTCAAATAATGTTCTTAGGTTAAATGTAAACTAAGATATAAGGTTTTGACTGTAACATTTTGAGTTTTGGGAATGTTGTTGAGATAACAGATTATACAATGTTCAATAACAGTGGAGGAACATTATCAAATCAACATACTTAAAATGTTTTGAGGATATTATTGAGGTCTGAGATGACAGAGTGCTTTTTATAAAACATTCTTGTAATGTGACGTGTTAACAAAACTCCAGTGTTAAATTAATTCTCCTGGGAGTTAATTTTGACTCCATTCACAAGAGTTGTTAAAAGTGTTAAAATATGAGTGTTGAAGGTGCTATAAGTGATCTCACGCGTTTTTTAGGCCAACAATGTTTTTCACATACACTGTATTATCTAATTAATAAAAATGAGGCAACAGATTACAAGCAATTTTATTAATTAAATTTAACAAATTAGAATTGAGTAATAATTAATCAAATTAATTCCTTAAATGTTACACTGTAAAAAATAAAACATAGATTTTTATTTATATTTAATTATAAAAATGAGGCAACAGATTACAAGCAATATTATTAATTACATTTAACAAATTAGAATTGAGTAATAATTAAATCAAATTAATTCCTTAAATGTTACACTGTAAAAAAAAAACAGATTTTATTTTATATTTAATTAATAAAAATGAGGCAACAGATTACAAGCAATATTATTAATTAAATTTAACAAATTAGAATTGAGTAATAATTAATCAAATTAATTCCTTAAATGTGAACCATTTAAAATGAGTAAAATGTACAAAATATATGTTATTGCCAACATTGAAGACACCTGATGTTAACAAGCAGAATCACTGAAGTAGAAAACCATAATTAAAGTCACCATTATGGAGATCAGTGTGTGTTTTAGTTGGGCTCTTCACCCTTAAATTATTAACTTTAAGTTTTTGTTAGGCTGCTATGAGTGAATTAAAACAGCCAGATGAACAAACAGTGATCTGATGGTGTTGGTTTGTGTTTTAACATAATCATTATTTTACAATCATTTGACCTGAATCACTGAACTCAAATGGAGTCCAATTTGTGACTTAAGTTAACTTTATTAACTATAGAAGTACTGGGCCTTGTACACAATAATATTTTTAACTTTTACAATGTAATCCAAATCATTTCTAATAAGTTTCTCTTGTACAAAAAACAAAACAGTCATTATGAATCAGACTGTGTATCTCAACAATGGTGACATTTATAAAGCATGTTGCAGTGCATCTGGGTTGCACCAATCAAAACTCATTCATGGCTCCCATCATGTATTGCTGCATGAATAAATAATGAGCTTATGATCAGAGGTTGTCACCATTGCTGAGATTCATACACTAAATCTTGATGTCTGTGTGCGCCTAAAAAAAAAACATATATGTTTTATAATTATTAATTTGATCATTTGGATTTCATTGTAAAGGCTAATAATATTATGCAGCTAGAATTAATAAAATAAATTGAACTCATAAATTGGAGATCAGTGATTCAAGTCAAATGATTGTGAAATTATGAAACACAACCGACACCATCAGATCAACATTTCTATTTGTTCATCTGGCCGCTATAACTCATGTATAGCAGTCAAACAATACTTAAAGTTAATAATATAAGTGTGAAGAGCCCAACTAAAACACACACTCAATCTCCATAATGGTGACTTTAATTATGGTTTTCTCCTTTAGTGATTCTGCTTGTTAACATCAGGTGTCTTCAATGTTGGCAATAACATATATTTAGTAAAATTTTACTCATTTTAAATGGTTAACATTTAAGGAATTAATTTGATTAATTATTACTCAATTCTAATTTGTTAAATGTAATTAATAATATTGCTTGTAATCTGTTGCCTTCATTTTTATTAATTAAATATAAATAAAAATCTCTGTTTTATTTTTTACAGTGTACAGCAAACATCTCCTCATTATCTGCTAGCTACCTCCCAGCCAACACAGCCATGTGGGGCCCACATGGGTTTGACCTGGGCTATCTAAATGGGACCCAGACAGTTTTGTCCTCGGTTTCCATGGTGGCCCCACTTGGGTTTGCCCAGATGAAATGAACACTGCTCAGTGTGCACACTACAGGCTGTTAAATGTAACACAGATCAGTGGTTGGAGTTAATGAGATAATTCATTGATTAAATAATGATTGAGCATTAGTGATGAACACCTGCTGTTAACAAGCAGAACCACTGAAGGAAAGAGAAACACAACTACTTCCAGCCACAGCCTTAGATGAAATCCACTGAAGATAAAATACACTAAATCCCTCAAGATCTGATTAAACAACTCCACAAACAGCATTACCAGCTTCACTTATTACTAACCAGGGCAGGGTTTCCCAAAAGCATCGTAAGCTTAAGTTGATCGTAGAACAATTGCCACCAATGGTCTCTACGATCAACTTAGGCTTACGATGCTTTTGGGAAACCCAGCCCAGGTTGACTTAATTTCTGTCAGACGTCTACAGAAGGTTAAGATGTTGATGATTTATTGAAAATAATAGTTTGGATTGATGCCACCATTATGGTGATCAGCGTTTGCTTTAGTTGGGTTCTGACTTATTAGCATTAGTTTTTCTCTGCTCAGTTGTATCTGATTGTTATGTTGAAAAAAGCAAGAGAAAAAGCAATCAGATGCTATAAGCTGATTGATGATACAAATATAATCATCATGAAGTGGTTTAACATACTGATTTTGTGCGCGAGTTTTGTTCAGTTGATATATTATTCATTTTGTTGTGATTCTACAGCAAAAATTCCAGCACATTTTTATCAGAACATCAAATGATTCTCAAAACACCATTTACGCATTTTAGACTTGAAGCGGTTTTTACTTCCACACAGACATCAAGAATCAGCATATGAATCTCAACAATGGTGACATGCTTCATGGTACAATGCATTCTGGGTGCATCATACGAAACTTATCCATGGTCCAAGAATGCATTGCACCATGAAGCATGTCACCATTGTTGAGATTCATATGCTGATTCTTGATGTCTGTGTGGGAGTAAAAATAGCATAAGTCCAAACTGCGTAAATGGTGTTTTAAGAATCATTTGATGTTCTGATAAAAATATACTGAAATTCTTGCTGTAGAATCACAACAAGAAAAAAAAAGAAAAAAAACATGTCACCCATAAAAAACTCAGAATTTTAGTGAGTTAAAACCATTACACACTGTAAAAATGAAAACATAGATTGTATTTATATCTAATTAATAAAAATGAGGCAACAGATTACAAGCAATATTATTAATTAAATTTTAACAAATTAGAATTGAGTAATAATTAATCAAATTAATTCCTTAAATGTTAACCATTTAAAATGAGTAAAATTTACAAAATATATGTTATTGCTAACATTGAAGACACCTGATGTTAACAAGCAGAATCACTGAAGGAGAAAACCATAATTAAAGTCACCATTATGGAGATGAGTGTGTGTTTTAGTTGGGCTCTTGACCCTTAAATTAATCACTTTAAGTTTTGTTGGCTGCTGTACATGAGTTATAACAGTCAGAAGAACAAATAGAAACGTTGATCTAATAATAAATATATGTTTTTTTATTTTGGCGCACACAGACATCAGTATTTAGCGTATGAATCTCAGCAATGGTGACAACCTCTGATCATAAGCTCATTATTTATTCATGCAGCAATGCATGATGGGAGCTATGAATGAGTTTTGATTGATGCAACCCAGAATGCACTGCAACATGCTTTATAAATGTCACCATTGTTGAGATTCACAGGCTGATTCATGATGTCCGTGTTTGTTTTTTTTTTTTGTACAAGAGAAACTTTTAGAAATTATTTGGATTACCTTGTAAAAGTTAAAAATATTACAGTGTTCAATGCCCGTATTTCCGTAATTAATAAAGATAACTTAACTCATAAACTGGACTCCATTTGAGTTCAGTGATTCAGGTCAAATGATTGTGAAATAATGATTATATCATTAACACATCAGATCACCGTTTGTTCATCTGGCTGTTATAATTCATGTACAGCAGCCAAACAAAAATTAAAGTTAATTATTTAAGGGTGAAGAGCCCAACTAAAACACACACTCATCTCCATAATGGTGACTTTAATTATGTTTTTCTCCTTCAGTGATTCTGCTTGTTAACATCAGGTGTCTTCAATGTTGGCAATAACATATATTTTTGTAAGTTTTAACTCATTTTAAATGGTTAACATTTAAGGAATTAACTTGATTAATTATTAATCAATTCTAACTTGTTGAATTTAATTAATAATATTGCTTGTAATTTGTTGCCTCATTTTAATTAATTAAATACAAATTAAATCTATGTTTTATTTTTTTACAGTGCATGATGAATAAACTTTTATCATCAATCAGTTTATAGCACCTGAATGCATTTTCTCTTGCTGTTCTTAACATAACAATCAGATACAACTGAGCAGAGTAAAACTAATGTTAAAAAGTCAAGATCACAACTAAAGCAAACGCTGTTCACCATAATGGTGAGATCAAACCAAACTATTATTTTCAATAAATCATCAACATCTTAACCTCTGTTAAATCTCAATAAGAACTTATTTAGACGTCTACCAGAAATAAAGTCAACCTGGTTAGTAATAAGTGAAGCTGGTAATGCTGTTTGTGGAGTTGTTTTATGAGATCCTGAGAGATTTTGTGTATTTTATCTTCAGTTGATTTCATCTAAGGCTGTGGCTGGAAGTAGTTCTTGTGTTTCTCTTTCCTTCATGTGATGCTGTATTATAAACCAATGAAATTGTTGGTAGGCGGAGCGACACGTGTCGCCCCGTCCCAAAGTGTCGCCCCGCCCCATCGTCCAGACTGCACTCTGGGGTTACTCCCTATACCGGCTCCAGGTCTGCAGCCATCCCATACTCGAAGTTCTTAGTGAGAATTAACAGAGGTATCGATATTGACGATTAATTGAAATTTGTGTTACCATTATGGTAACCAGTGTTTTCTTTAGTTGGGCAGTTTTACTCTTTACCTTTTCGTTCAAGTTAGTGGTTTTTGTAACAGCTTTCATCAAAACATGTAAATTGTTACAAAGTAAGCAAGCAAGAAAGTAATATGACTTGGTGATATAGTTTTCAATACCAAAAAATAGAGTGAGCACTAATCACTGTCTAACCGTAGTTATTGGATATTAGTAGAATATATTCTCCAACAATACTTTCTTGCCACAGATTGGACATTCTGAATTTAGAATTTTTTTAACTCTACTGGGATTTTTGTTTCTTCTAAGATGCAGATGTCAAGAATCAGCATATGAATCTCAACAATGTTGTCATGTTTCATGCCGCAATGCATCCTAGCATTGTTGAGATTCATATGCTGATTCTTGATGTCTGTCTCAAAATAATAATTCCCCATAATATATTTACAAAATCTAAATTCAGATTGTCCGATCTGTGGCAAGAGAGTATTGTTGGAGAATATAATCTATTGACATCAAATAACCACTGTTGGTGGTCAAATAACCACTGTCAGTGATGAGACTTCATAGTTTGACACTCTTTGAGCCATCTACATCCTTTTCCAAGAACTTCAAGAGTTGTTTCCACTGCAAAGACCATGCAAGTATCAATTTAATGAGGTGCTCTGAAAATGATAAGCTGATGGTTCTTTTCATAGTTAAATGGATCTTTTCATAGTTTCATTTCCTGCTTCCGGTTCCATTCTGTTCCTTTAACCATCTACCCATGTATATGTAATTGTCTGTATGTTAGTTATGTGTTCGTGACTTAATAATAATGAAACTTAATACAACTTGTGCACAATATGTGTTTGGTTTTGATTATCTGCTTGCAAACAAAGTCTGATTTTGACTACAGGCTCTTAGTAGTACTGTACAAGAAATACATTTACCTTCCCCAAAAAATGAATATTTATTAGAATTAATAAAACAATTAACACTGAGTGTTTACGGGACGAACAGGTGGGTTGATTGTAATATATATTTAATTCTATTAACTGATCCAAATATTAATAATCAATTATAACAAATTATTAAGTTGGCTTGTGAAAGCCAACATACTGAAATCCTATTTAAACTTATTATGGTGCTTGCCTATAGGCAAAGCAACATTAGTGTTATCTTGCATACTTATTAAGTTGGCTTGTGAAAGCCAATTTATTGAAATCCTATTTAAACTTATTATTAAGTTGGCTTGTGAGAGCCAACTTACTGATATTGTACTTAAACTTATTATTATTATTCTTCTGCCTAAAATTTACAACTCTAACTCCTCCTAGAGCTTTAACTCTACATACTCCAAACTCGGCTCAGACACTCAAACTGTTCTGACTCGCGTTGCTATATCTTTTTAGACTGATCGGACTTACGGTTTTCCTATAAATGACGATCAAACTCGGAAAAAATCCCATTGACTTAACATTGCGGAATGTTCAGATTTTCAAACTCCCCCAACTGCCAAAAATTCAAATCAAAATCCCTTGAAAGCCTAGACTAAATCAAACTGCCATTCTATACACTATATGAGCCATTGAGACTCATTTAAACTCATTAAACTCATCTATCTATCCACCTCAAACTATTTTAAACTTCAAACTAATTTAAACTTCAAACTAATTTAAACTTTTTATGAATAAAAACTATAAAAACTCGCTCGTAGGCACAAGGCCGCAGGCCTTGTGCCTCACCTTAGCCCTAACTCCAGGATGCTAATATACACTAAACTCTGAACTCTTAGACTCATGTAAACTCATAAACTCATCTAACTATACACTTCAAACTATTTTAAACTTTTAACTAATTTAAACTTCAAACTACAACTCACTCGTGCAACCTCAGCCCTAACCGATGCTAATATACATTAAACTCTGAACTCTTAGACTCATGTAAACTTATAAACTACTTTAAACTCATGCATTCACTAAACTCTAAACTCAAAAACTCTTGAATATGTGTGTGTGTGTGTGTGTTAGAACACCCTAGCAACACCATAGCAACCACCCATAACACCCTAGAAACTGCCTAAAATACCTTAGAACTCCCTAGCAACACCATAGTAACCACCCATAACACCCTAGCAACCACCCAAAATACCTCAGAACTCCCTAGCAACACCCTAGCAACCACCCACAATACCTCAGAACTACCCAGCAACATCCTAGCAACCACCCAAAATACCTTAGAACTCCCTAGCAACACCCTAGCAACCACCCAAAATACCTTAGAACTCCCTAGCAACACCCTAGCAACCACCCAAAATACCTTAGAACTCCCTAGCAACACCCTAGCAACCACCCAAAATACCTCAGAACTCCCTACCAACACCCTAGCAACCACCCAAAATACCTTAGAACTCCCTAGCAACACCCTAGCAACCACCCAAAATACTTTAGAACTCCCTAGCAACACCCTAGCAACCACCCAAAATACCTTAGAACTCCCTAGCAACTCCATAGCAACCATCCATAACACCCTAGCAACCACCCAAAATTCCCTAGCAACCGCCTAGCAACCACTCAGAACACCCTAGCAACCACCCAAAATACCCTAGCAACCGCCTAGCAACCACTCAGAACACCTTAGCAACCCTCTAGAAACACCCTAGTAACTTTAAACTACTTCAAACTATACTTTAAACTAATTTAAACTTCAAACTATTTTAAACTTTAAACTACTTTAAACTTAAATCTACTTTAAACTACTTTAAACTTCAAACTAATTTAAACTTCAAACTATTTTAAACTTTAAACTACTTCAAACTTCAAATCACTTTAATTTAAACTTCAAACTAATTTAAACTATTTTAAACTGTAAACTACCTTAAACTTTAATCTACTTTAAACTATTTAAAACTGTAAACTACTTTAAACTTTAAACTTATTTAAACTTCAAACTACTTTAAACTTCAAACTACATTAAACTTCTTCAAACTTTCTGGTCCAAACTTTTACAAGCCAACTTAAAGTTTGTCTCAAACTTTTTTTTCTAGTTAAGTTGGCTTGTGAAAGCCAATTTATTGAAATCCTATTTAAACTTATTATTATTATTATTATTATTATTCTTCTTACATTTACAACTCTATCTCCTCCTAGAGCTTTAACTCTACAAACTCCAAACTCGGCTCAGACACTCAAACTGTTCTGACTCGGTATGCTATATCTTTTCAGACTGATCGGACTTACGGTTTTCCTATAAATGACGATCAAACTCGGAAAAAACTCCCATTGACTTAACATTGCGGAATGTTCAGATTTTCAAACTCCCCAACTGCCAAAAATTCAAATCAAAATCCCTTGAAAGCCTAGACTGAATCAAACTGCCATTCTATACACTATATGAGCCATTGAGACTCATTTAAACTCATTAAACTCATCTATCTATCCACCTCAAACTATTTTAAACTTCAAACTAATTTAAACTTTAAACTAATTTAAACTTTTTATGAATAAAAACTATAAAAACTGGCTCGCGGCCTTGTGCCTCACCTTAGCCCTAACTCCAGGATGCTAATATACACTGAACTCTGAACTCTTAGACTCATGTAAACTCATCTATCTATCCACTTCAAACTAATTTAAACTTTGAACTAATTTAAACTTCAAACTACAACTCACTCGTAGGCACAAGGCCGCAGGCCTTGTGCCTCACCTTAGCCCTAACTCCAGGATGCTAATATCCACTGAACTCTGAACTCTTAGACTCATGTAAACTTCAAACTACTTTAAACTTTAAACTCATAAACTCATGCATTCACTAAACTCTAAACTCAAAAACTCTTGAGTGTGTGTGTGTGAGAGAGCAAGTTAGTGTGTTATAACACCCTAGCAACACCATAGCAACCACCCATAACACCCTAGAAACTGCCTAAAATACCTTAGAACTCCCTAGCAACACCATAGCAACCACCTATAACACCCTAGCAACCACCCAAAATACCTTAGAACACCCTAGCAACACCATAGCAACCACCCAAAACACCTTAGAACACCCTAGCAACCACCCATAACACCCTAGCAACCACCCAAAATACCTCATAACTCCCTAGCAACACCATAGCAACCACCCAAAATACCTAAGAACTCCCTAGCAACACCATAGCAACCACCCAAAACACCTTAGAACTCCCTAGCAACACCCTAGCAACCACCCAAAATACCTCAGAACTCCCTAGCAACACCCTAGCAACCACCCAAAATACATTAGAACTCCCTAGCAACACCCTAGCAACCACCCAAAATACCTCAGAACTCCCTAGCAACACCCTAGCAACCACCCAAAATACCTTAGAACTCCCTAGCAACACCCTAGCAACCACCCAAAACACCTCAGAACTCCCTAGCAACAACCTAGCAACCACCCAAAACACCTTAGAACTCCCTAGCAACACCCTAGCAACCACCCAAAACACCTTAGAACTCCCTAGCAACCACCCAAAATACCTCAGAACTCCCTAGCAACACCATAGCAACCATCCATAACACCCTAGCAACCACCCAAAATACCCTAGCAACCGCCTAGCAACCACTCAGAACACCTTAGCAACCCTCTAAAAACACCCTAGTAACTTTAAACTACTTCAAACTATACTTTAAACTAATTTAAACTTCAAACTAATTTAAACTTTAATCTACTTTAAACTATTTTTAACTGTAAACTACTTTAAACTTTAAACTACTTTAAACTAATTTAAACTTCAAACTACTTTAAAGTTTAAACTATTTTTAACTGTAAACTACTTTAAACTTTAAACTACTTTAAACTTTAAACTATTTTAAACTTTACACTAATTTAAACTTCAAACTACTTTAAACTTTACACTAATTTAAACTTCAAACTACTTTAAAGTTTAAACTATTTTTAACTGTAAACTACTTTAAACTTTAAACTACTTTAAACTTTAAACTATTTTAAACTTTACACTAATTTAAACTTCAAACTACTTTAAACTTTACACTAATTTAAACTTCAAACTACTTTAAACTTCAAACTAATTTAAACTTCAAACTTTTTAAACTGTAAACTACTTTAAACTTAAATCTACTTTAAACTGCTTTAAACTTTAAACTAATTTAAACTTCAAACTACTTTAAACTTTAAACTTTTTCAAACTATCTGGTCCAAACTTTCACAAGCCAACTTAAAGTTTGTTTCAACGAACTTTTTAATCTAGTTATTATTATTATTATTATTCTTACATTTACAACTCTATCTCCTCCTAGAGCTTTAACTCTACATACTCCAAACTCGGCTCAGACACTCAAACTGTTCTGACTCGGTATGCTATATCTTTTCAGACTGATCGGACTTACGGTTTTCCTATAAATGACGATCAAACTCGGAAAAAACTCCCATTGACTTAACATTGCGGAATGTTCAGATTTTCAAACTCCCCAACTGCCAAAAATTCAAATCAAAATCCCTTGAAAGCCTAGACTAAATCAAACTGCCATTCTATACACTATATGAGCCATTGAGACTCATTTAAACTCATTAAACTCCTCTATCTATCCACCTCAAACTATTTTAAACTTCAAACTAATTTAAACTTCAAACTAATTTAAACTTTTTATGAATAAAAACTATAAAAACTCGCTCGTAGGCACAAGGCCGCAGGCCTTGTGCCTCACCTTAGCCCTAACTCCAGGATGCTAATATACACTAAACTCTGAACTCTTAGACTCATGTAAACTCATAAACTCATCTAACTATACACTTCAAACTTATTTAAACTTTTTATGAATAAAAACTATAAAAACTCGCTCGTAGGCACAAGGCCGCAGGCCTTGTGCCTCACCTTAGCCCTAACTCCAGGATGCTAATATACACTAAACTCTGAACTCTTAGACTCATGTAAACTCATAAACTCATCTAACTATACACTTCAAACTTATAGAAACTTAACTAATTTAAGCTTTTTATGAATAAAAACTATAAAAACTCGCTCGTACCTTACCTCAACCCTAACTAAACTCTAAACTCAAAAACTCTTGACTGTGTGTGTGTGTGTGTGTGAGCAAGTTAGTGTGTGTTAGAACACCCTAGCAACACCATAGTAACCACCCATAACACCCTAGCAACCACCCAAAATACCTTAGAACTCCCTAGCAACCACCCAAAATACCTCAGAACTCCCTAGCAACACCCTAGCAACCACCCAAAATACATCAGAACTCCCTAGCAACACCCTAGCAACCACCCAAAACACCTTAGAACTCCCTAGCAACCACCCAAAATACCTCAGAACTCCCTAGCAACACCCTAGCAACCACCCAAAACACCATAGAACTCCCTAGCAACACCATAGCAACCACCCAAAATACCTCAGAACTCCCTAGCAACACCCTAGCAACCACCCAAAATACCTTAGAACTCCCTAGCAACACCCTAGCAACCACCCAAAACACCTCATAACTCCTTAGCAACACCCTAGCAACCACCCAAAATACCTCAGAACTCCCTAGCAACACCCTAGCAACCACCCAAAATATCTTAGAACTCCCTAGCAACACCCTGGCAACCACCCAAAACTTCTCAGAACTCCCTAGCAACACCCTAGCAACCACCCAAAACACCTCAGAACTCCCTAGCAACACCCTAGCAACCACCCAAAACACCTTAGAACTCCCTAGCAACACCCTAGCAACCACCCAAAACACCCTAGCAACCACCCAAAATACCCTAGCAACCACCCAAAATACCCTAGCAACTGCCTAGCAACCACTCAGAACACCTTAGCAACCCTCTAGAAACACCTTAGTAACTTTAAACTACTTCAAACTATACTTTAAACTATTTTAAACTTTAAACTACTTCAAACTTCAAATCACTTTAAACTAATTTAAACTTCAAACTAATTTAAACTTTAATCTACTTTAAACTATTTTTAACTGTAAACTACTTTAAACTTTAAACTACTTTAAACTAATTTAAACTTCAAACTACTTTAAAGTTTAAAATATTTTTAACTGTAAACTACTTTAAACTTTAAACTACTTTAAACTATTTTAAACTTTACACTAATTTAAACTTCAAACTACTTTAAAGTTTAAACTATTTTTAACTGTAAACTACTTTAAACTACTTTAAACTTTAAACTATTTTAAACTTTACACTAATTTAAACTTCAAACTAATTTAAACTTCAAACTATTTTAAACTGCTTTAAACTTTAAACTAATTTAAACTGCTTTAAACTTTAAACTAATTTAAACTGCTTTAAACTTTAAACTAATTTAAACTTTAAACTTTTTCAAACTATCTGGTCCAAACTTTCACAAGCCAACTTAAAGTTTGTTTCAACGAACTTTTTAATCTAGTTATTAATGGTGCTTGCCTATGGCAAAGCAACATTAGTGTTATTGCTCATACTTATTATTATTCTTCCACACAAAAGTTTGGCGCGTAACTCGCCCCGCACCGTTTGTCACAGACCCCTGAGTGAGGTGTCAAATCGACCGGCCCATTGAGGAGAGGTGTGCTATATCTTTTCTAAGCGATCGGCTGTACGATGTTCGCACAGCGGACGAAAAAGCGGCCAAAAAAGTCCCATTGACTTAACATTGCGGAATTTTCAGAAATTCAAATCCCAACTGTCATTTTTCACACACACAGACACAAAGGGCCTGACACCCCTGCATGTCTCCCCCTCTCTCTCCCTCAGAGGATTTATATTATCCAGCAGCCAATAAGTAATGGCCTAAAATCTTCATAGCCACACCATAGCAACCAGTTACAGCACCCTAGCAACCATAGGCTATAGGTTATAGGCCATAGCCTGCGGCCTCGTGCACTCATTATAATGCACTCGTTTAATAGAGATTTTAAATACTCTATAAAAACTCACTCGTGCCTCGTGCCTAACCTTAGCCCTAACCCCATAGTAACCATCTGTGGTGCCCTAGCAACCACCCAGAACACCCTAGCAACTGCCTAGCAACCGCCTAGCAACCACCCAGAACACCCTAGCAACCACCCAGAACACCCTAGCAACTGCCTAGCAACCACCCAGAACACCCTAGCAACACCATAGCAACCACCCAAAATACCTTAGAACTCCATAGCAACACCCTAGCAACCACCCACAATACCTTAGAACACCATAGGAACCACCCATAACACCCTAGCATACCACACAATGGGGTAAAAGTTATACCCCTGGGGGGCAGGACCGGCCCAAAGTTTCCCCATTCACGTACTATGGTGTAGGACAGCCCATGAAATGGGCTGTCCTACACCATAGAAACCGCATTTGTATTGAACATAACTCTGGATCACAGTGTCATAGAGACAAGGGGGCGGGCTCATTTTACTCAGACGACCAATCAGTCTCTCAGGATCATTGTGAAGCTTTCAAGCCACGCCCTAGCAACCATTTAGAGCTCCTTAGCAACAAGCTCCATAGACTTCCATTGAAAGACATCAAAGGGGTATCTCAGGATATAAGTGTCATAGAAACATGAGGGTGGGCTCGTTTGACTCGGGGCAGCAAACAGCCAATCCCCAATCACCTCAACACATCCTAGCCCCTCCCTAGCAACCATTGTCGAGCACCTTAGCAACCAAAATCCAAAGAGGGATATCTTCCATTCTGAATGTCACAGAGACGTGGGAGTTGGTTTATATCATTCATACTGACAAGCAGCCTTTGGAGTTTCATGATTGGCAGCTGCCAAGCCACTTCCTAGCAACAAAAGAGAGTACCCTAGCAACCATTTTGCAAGACCTATATCTATGCATCAAAACATCGTATAGAGATGGGGGTTGGTTTATACATTCACACCGACTTTGGAGCTTCATGATTGGCAGCTGCCAAGCCACTCCCTAGCAACCAAACAGATTACCCTAGCAACCGTTTTGCAAGGCGTATATCTCTGCATCAGAACATCGTATAGAGATGGGGGTTGGCTCTTTTGACTCATGCTAGCAAACAGGACTTGCTACATGCTACACATGCTAGCAGTGAATAGCTACATGCTAATATTGATTAGCTAAGTGCTAAATCATGCCAAGAAAATGCTACAAACTCCATAGTAACCGTCTGTGACAACTACCAAACACCTAGTAACACCATAGCAACGACCCAGAATACCCTAGCAACTGCCTAGCAACGCCCTAGCAACCACCCAGAATACCCTAGCAACCGCCTAGCAACCACCCAGAACACCATAGCAACCGCCTAGCAACCACCCAGAACACCCTAGCAACCACCTAGCAACCGCCTAGCAACCGCCTAGCAACCACCTAGCAACCGCCTAGCAACCGCATAGCAACCACCCATAACACCCTAGCAACCGCCTAGCAACCACCCAATACACCCTAGCAACCACTCAGAACACCCTAGCAACGACCCGAACAACATGAATAAGCCATATCTCAGCAGCAGAACATCGTACAGACATGGTTGTTGGCTCGTATGCAATCATGTACCACACTCTAGCAACCGGGTCGTGTTTTTTGCCACTGCAAGCACCATTCACATTTTCTTCTGGAAATGTACGTTCTAGTTATTATTCTTCTTACCAAACTGTTGACTCTATCTCGTCCTAGAGCTTTAACTCTACATACTCCAAACTCGGCTCAGACACTCAAACTGTTCTGAAGTTAGTTGCTATATCTTTTCAGACTGATCGGACTTACGGTTTTCCTATAAATGACGATCAAACTCTGAAAAAACTCCCATTGACTTAACATTGCGGAATGTTCAGATTTTCAAACTCCCCAACTGCCAAAAATTCAAATCAAAATCCCTTGAAAGCCTAGACTAAATCAAACTGCCATTCTATACACTATATGAGCCATTGAGACTCATTTAAACTCATTAAACTCCTCTATCTATCCACCTCAAACTATTTTAAACTTCAAACTAATTTAAACTTCAAACTTATTTAAACTTTTTATGAATAAAAACTATAAAAACTCGCTCGTGCCTTGTGCCTCACCTTAGCCCTAACTCCAGGATGCTAATATACACTAAACTCTGAACTTTTAGACTCATGTAAACTCATAAACTCATCTAACTATACACTTCAAACTTATTGAAACTTAACTAATTTAAGCTTTTTATGAATAAAAACTATAAAAACTCGCTCGCTCGCTCGTAAAAACCTCAACCCTAACTAAACTCTAAACTCAAAAACTCTTGACTGTGTGTGTGTGTGTGTGTGTGTGTGTGTGTGTAAGCAAGTTAGTGTGTGTTAGAACACCCTAGCAACACCATAGTAACCACCCATAACACCCTAGCAACCACCCAAAATACCTCAGAACTCCCTAGCAACACCCTAGCAACCACCCAAAACACCTTAGAACTCCCTAGCAACACCCTAGCAACCACCCAAAATACCTCAGAACTCCCTAGCAACACCCTAGCAACCACCCAAAACACCTCAGAACTCCCTAGCAACACCCTAGCAACCACCCAAAACACATTAGAACTCCCTAGCAACACCCTAGCAACCACCCAAAACACCTCAGAACTCCCTAGCAACACCCTAGCAACCACCCAAAACACCTTAGAACTCCCTAGCAACACCCTAGCAACTACCCAAAATACCTCAGCACTCCCTAGCAACACCCTAGCAACCACCCAAAATACATCAGAACTCCCTAGCAACACCCTAGCAACCACCCAAAACACCTTAGAACTCCCTAGCTACACCCTAGCAACCACCCAAAACACCTCAGAACTCCCTAGCAACACCCTAGCAACCACCCAAAACACCTTAGAACTCCATAGCAACACCCTAGCAACCACCCAAAATACCCTAGCAACCGCCTAGCAACCACTCAGAACACCTTAGCAACCCTCTAGAAACACCCTAGAAACTTTAAACTACTTCAAACTATACTTTAAACTATTTTAAACTTTAAACTACTTCAAACTTCAAATCACTTTAAACTAATTTAAACTTCAAACTAATTTAAACTTTAATCTACTTTAAACTATTTTTAACTGTAAACTACTTTAAACTTTAAACTACTTTAAACTAATTTAAACTTCAAACTACTTTAAAGTTTAAAATATTTTTAACTGTAAACTACTTTAAACTTTAAACTACTTTAAACTATTTTAAACTTTACACTAATTTAAACTTCAAACTACTTTAAACTTCAAACTAATTTAAACTTCAAACTACTTTAAAATTTAAACTATTTTTAACTGTAAAATACTTTAAACTACTTTAAACTTTAAACTATTTTAAACTTTACACTAATTTAAACTTCAAACTAATTTAAACTTCAAACTATTTTAAACTGCTTTAAACTTTAAACTAATTTAAACTTTAAACTTCTTTAAACTTTCTGGTCCAAACTTTCACAAGCCAACTTAAAGTTTGTTTCAACGAACTTTTTAATCTAGTTGTTGATTATTATTTCATAGAGCTAATTTGCTACACATGTAAACTTGCAGTAAACGTGCACAACATTCTTGAATTAACACTTTGTTAGATGCACCCCTCTGCCACAACGCCACAGCCCACCCCCTCCTCTATCTGCTCGAGGTGAACCAAACAACTGATAACAGCACTCAGTGATATGTGTCGGGTCCCCGCTATGATAACAGTAACTTTCTCAAATGTTTACAGAACAAGCGGGAACCCAGTGTTCCTGTATCTTTCTCTATTTCTGTTATATTACATGATAGAAGGTCTTCTTAAGCCTTACAGCAAACACTTCTATCCAGCTAACACGCAACGTTCTCAGAACTTTGGCTAACATTGCCTACAAGTTTGGTTAATGTTTTAAAGAAAACATTTGAATGTAACGTTCAAAGACTGTTTTAAGAATGTTTTATCATTTAAAATAATGTTCCTATAAGGTTAAATGTAAACTAAGATATGACGTTTTAACTGTAACATTTTGAGGATGTTTTGGGAATGTTGTTGAGATAACAGATTATACAATGTTCTCAGCAAAACATTGGCACAATGTTCCATAATAACATTATCAAATCAACGTTCCTAAAATTGTTTGAGGATATTAATTTATATTTTGATTTTATATATTATGATATTATGTTAATGAGCTAATTAAGAGATTAATTGTGTGATGATTGACCATTGTTGAAGACACCTGATGTTAACAAGCAGAATCACTGAAGGAGAAAATCCAAATTTTATTTATATCAGTATTTACTTTAGTTGGGTTCTTGATCCTTAAACTATTAATTAGTGATGGGATTTATGGCTCTTTGAGGGGATCCGGATCTTGGATAATTTAACATGGGCGTTTTTCTGAATACGATTACATAAATCTTATCCATTTCATTTACATATGACTGACAAATATGAATCACATTCAGTTTATTAATACAATTACATAAATCTTATCTGTTTCATTTATATATGACTTAAAAATATGAATCACATTCAGATTATTAATTTGTTTATGTTAAAACTATGTAATCCAAATGGATGGAAATTTGTTATGCAATTCAAATACATTAATCTTATGTTTAGACATAAAAAAAATTTTTAGTGCAGTTTTTCAGCCAGGAGATCTAATTAGTGAAATCAGTTGACTGAGTTCATGGGTGGAATAAACATATGGCAGGACTTTTACTTTCTGACCCCTGGACTTTCCACCTCTGGATATCACACACCAATAGTTGAATTATTCTGAAATATTGATTATTACCTCATTTGTCATGTGTGGACTATATTCCATTGCACAACATCCCTCTGCTTAGAAAGTGACATCACTATTTTGGATTTACCTTTAGTACAAAGTGTGTGTATGTGTAAAGCTATGTTGACTTATGTTATTCATACAATACCTAACGTTACTCACAAATAAACATCAAAAACAAAGCCGGCTGCAATGATTTTCTGTGCAAAACAGCTTTTACAACAAATACTTCCACACAAGAACATTTTGATAAAAAACTAAAAATATTTAAAGTTTTAAATATATACTGTAGATAAAATTAGAATAAATAAAATGGAAATGTCTACATACAATCCACTATTACTACTGTAAACTTTGCAAATAGGACATCACCCGATGATCGATGATGTGACTTATATGGTTATTTTTGTATGATCAACTCTGGAAATATTCCTTCATTCAAAAAACGTAATTTGATTTAAGGATGGAGATTGCACAGGAAAGTAAAGTGAGTGAGTGAAAGCAATTGGGACATTGCTTAATTTGTATTATCTTTACTCTTATTGGTGTCGTGCTACAGACCTAATTTAAATATTATGCAGGAAACAGAAATCCGATTGGTTATCCAGATACAGAGGCTACTTAATATGAACAAATGTAAACGCATGGTGTCCTGATTGGCTAATGATCCGATCTGCTTGATCGGATCATGGTGATCGCATGTTAATGGCAAGTGTAAACGCAGCCTTTGTGTGCATCTGTGTGAAACACGCATAGGAAAAAAAGAACGACAGAAAGAACGGCTCCCCTCCAGCCACGACTCGGCTCCCATCGTTCATGTTTATGAGCCGTTCAAAAGAATCGGTTCGATTGCGAACGTCACAACTCTACTATTAACATTAGATATTTTTTGATGTAACAATTTAGTTACAACTGCTAAATGCACAAAGAGAAAAGATGATCAGCTGGTGTTCTGTTTTGAAATAATCACAATTTATGATTAAATATACTTTTAAATTAAATGTACTCAAATTTCAGAATTATATCATTGATTATAGCATTGATTACTATGATTGAACAGCAGAAGATCCAGAAATTTCAATATATTCCAAAGGATTTTTAAAAAGAAAAACCTTCCTCAGGGTTTTCCTAAAAAAATAAAAAACAGACACCAAGTATCAGTGTATGAATCTCAACAATGGTATCAAAAAGGATATTTAATTCGGAAAAATAAATTACTAAGACAATTCAGATCATAATTTATTCATATCGCAATGCGTGATGGGAAGCATTAATGAGGTATGCAGTGTCAGTTCAGACCAGCTTTGCTGTGCATTGTTGGGAAAGTAGACAATACAACAATATTTAGTGCATAATATAAACCAAAAGGGATGCTTTAATGATGTAAAAAAATATTGGAGCAAAAATTGTTAAACCATATTTTTTGCTTTTAAGTCTTTATTGCTGGAATAATGTTCTTGTGTTTTTTTTAAACAAACTAACTAAGGTTAATGATTCACCAAAGGGTGTCACATACATGCTGATGTAACGATACCAACCCTCTATTCTCATGGATTTTTACAATTTCTGTAGGGTTACACAATGTCCCTCCCTTACATATCGGCTATAAATCTGCGAGTGCATCAGTTCAGAAGCTTAGAGAGAAAATGGCTGTAATTGAGGCACTTCTGCAGTTTCTCAGCACAGGTACATTACTGGGTGCTTTGCTGTTGCTTCTGGTTGTGTATTTGCTTTCCTCTGGATCCAGATCTCAGAAAGAGGGGAAAGAGCCACCGGGACCCAATCCTCTGCCACTGCTGGGGAACCTGCTGACCCTTGACCTCAAGAGACCCTTTGACACCCTTTGTGAGGTGAGAACTTGACATAGACACATTTAAACAATAATAGTAACATTTAACATGTCTTTCTTTGTGTCCTTCAGCTGTCCAGAACCTACGGGAGTGTTTTCCAAGTGTTTTTGGGTCCTAAAAAAGTTGTGGTACTAGCTGGACACAAAACTGTTAAAGAAGCTCTTGTGAACTGCGCAGATGAGTTTGGGGAGCGAGATATTACACCAGCTTTCAGGATAATTACCGAAGGTCATGGTAAGAATAACTGAATGCTGTGTTTGCATTTAAATCAGTTCTTAATTTACCTTCCAATGACCATATTTACTTACAGTTTGCGGCAGCGCAAACCCCTTTTTTTGCGTTAAAAACTACTGTCAGGATTTACTGAAGACACGCTGTGAAAGATTAGCGCTAAAAAAGGCTGGGTAATTTTTGCTGCTGACCTTGCATATCCATTTGTGGGATTATCTCATACAGACGCAAACTTAATGAGAGGAGAGCATTTGAAATGAATCATGCAAGATGATTTACTAAGGTTTGAACTAGTCAATTTATTGGTTTTTGCGCCATTATTTACCACCGCCCAAAAAAACCCCGTCTTAAACCATTTGCGCCCCAGCTAACAGACTTTTGTTATAAGAACGTTCTCCAAATATTCAGTCCTGGCAACGTGAAAAAAATTCAGTTTTCTTGACGTTAGAGGAACGTGTTTTAAAATATATAATGTTCCTCAAACATTCTTTCAACTTAATTTTAATTTAAAATTCTACATTCTAGGAAAGTTGATTTCTTACATACCAATAACATAAAAATGTCTGGTTTCTTTAATGTTACTAGAATGTTATTTAAAGGTTAGTGTGATGTTCCTGAAACATTCTTTCAATCATCTTTCGAAAGAGTAATAAGAACACAAACTACAACTTTATTCAGAAACCGCCTTAGATGAAGTGAAGATAAAAGACATTAACTCTCTCAAGATCTGATTAAACAACTCCACAAAAAGTTATTTTTATATATGTATAATACTCCACTTATTACTAACCAGATTTACTTTATTTCTGGCACACGTCTACATAAATTCTTATTTATAATTAACAGAGGTTTAGATGTTGATTTCTTATTGAAAATGTTTAGTTTTAAGTTACCATCATGGAGATCAGTGTTTGCTTTAGTTGGGCTCTTGACCCTTGACTTTTGTAAAGTTGGTGCTATATTAGCAATAGTACGTGTTTATGGAGAACATTTCTGCATTGATAAAGCAGATCAACATGTCTGATTAAATAACAGACAAATTACTACTTTTTCTGTAGTTAATGACTTACTGAATTAAAACACTATTGAAAAAATATGAAACTCAACAAATGTGATAAAGATGATGTAATGAATTATTGTGTTTCAGATGCTTAATGTTTAATTGTGTTTGTTTATAAATATAAAACACTGTATTTGTCAAGATTCTGTTTAAAACTTTTTTTGAATAATTTATACACTCACAGACATCAACATTCGGTATATGAAACACAACAATAGTGACATTCTTCATGCCAGCATACAGAACACATTCATGGCTCCCAGCATGCATTGCGGCATGAATACATTATTTTTTGATTGTCAAAATTGTTGAGGTTTTTATGGCGATTGCTGATGTCTAAGTGTGCCGTTTTTGGACGATCTGCCAAGTTTCTACAGTGACAAATTCAGTTCACATCAAACGAGTTCTTTGCCTTCTTTTCAAAATTCGTTCAAGATTCAAAAGTGAGTAATAATACAGTGAAAACTATTTCTTATTTGCAATATCTTGTCTATTATTTAAACAAACATGTAGTTCTCCATATAGACCTGCAATTGTTATTAAAGCACCAACTTAAAGAAAGTCAAGCCAAGAGTCCAACTAAAACAAACACTTATCTCCATCATGGTGACCTCAAACGAAATAATTTCAAGAAGATCTAAACCTCTGGTAATTCTCAATAAGAACTTCTGTAGACGTGACAGAAATAAAGTCAGTCTGGTTAGTAATAAGTGAAGCTGGTAATGCTGTTTGTGGAGTTGTTTAATCAGATCTTGTGAGAGTTAATGTTTTTAATCTTCAGGTCATCTAAGGCTGTGTCTGAATAAAGTTGTAGTTTGTGTTCTTATTACTCTTTCGAAAGATGATTAAAAGAATGTTCCAGGAACATCGCACTAACCTTTAAAAAACATTCTAGTAACTTTAAAGAAACCAGACATTTTTATGTTCTTGGATTGTTAGAAATCAACTTTCCTAGAATGTTGAATTATAAATCTAAATTAAGTTGAAAGAACGTTTGAGGAATATTATACCTTTTAAAACACACTCCTCTAACGGCAAGAAAACTGGACATTTTACACGTTCCCAGAACCAACACTGAATGGCACTGAATAACAGCACATAAAACTGCTTGTGGGGAAGTTATGAAATTTGACACACAAATAGAGGACAGTCTGAACTGTCACCATAGCAAGTCTGGTGTCTCAAGCTCAACCCAGACAGCAAACTAACTCCGCGGCGGATCCGCAAAACGGGTCCGGAACAGAGTCCACTTGCACACCGCAACGAATCCGGAACAGATAAGGATTGCGGATCCAGATCGGATCCGCGGCGGATTGCTTTATTAGCGGATACGGGTAGGGTCTGCCGCGGATCTGGTCTGGATCCGCAATACTTATCTGTTCCGGATCCGTTGCGGTGTACAAGTGGACTCCGTTCCGGACCCGTTTTGCGGATCCGCCCCGGAGTCTATTGCTATCAGGGATACCCTCTACCACCAGCTATCCAAATTTGCACTCATGTTTATGTTAAAAACATTTGAAACCCGGCTAGAAAAAAAATTTTTTTTTCTCAAGACGATTTGATCCCTATAACGTCATGAACATATTTCCGTGATGTAAAATTTTCAGAAAAATGTTGGCACAATTTTGGTGCAGTGCCTCCTAGTGGTATGAAATAAGATATGTAGGCTATTTTTGCTTATAACTTCTGAACTCTTTGGCCAAAAATCTCTTCAGATTATGTGCATGTGCAGCATGAATCCCAATTTTCCCAGCATATTCCAAAAAATGCTAATAACTTTGATTGCATTAGCCTATTGTAATTCAAACCCAATGATTCAGTGGGTCATGCCGAGAACATAAATATCAATTTTGCCATATTTGGCCAAACTTCCTGGCTGCCATTTTTTTCCCCCCAAAACCTACTTTTTCAAACTCTCCGTATGTCTGGTTTCCTGAACATTCTAGTCAGATCATCTTCAGATTGTGCCAACATAAAGCTATGGATTTCGTGTCGATAGACAAAAACGTTATCGTATAACGCATCAACAAATTTGATAGCATGATGCCAAAATCAAAACGGCTGTATCTCTGCAATGATTTGGCACTTTGACACCAAACCTTATTGCCACCTAATACTGACCACACCACAATAATTTAGTTACAGTGATAAACCATTAAATTAAATGATTGTACTTATGATTTTTCAGCCATTTTGCTTAAAATGGTCTTACCTATTGCTCATTGTTGCAGTTGATCTGATGCTCCCAGCCATGTTGGCATGACTTATCGTGTTAATTGTGCTTGACCCTGATAATTGCTGCTTGCAGCTATATTCTGCTTATTGTTGCTCTACTGCCATTGGAGTTTAGTGCAACCAAGCATAGTAAAAAAAAATCGCTGATTGGAAATTTCCCAGACTTTCTAATTTCTAGACATGTGAACGGTTGGTTCTTTCTGTGTTGATCAGGAATCCTCTTTTCCAATGGAGAGAACTGGAGAGAGATGCGACGCTTCGCTCTCAGCAACCTGCGGGACTTCGGGATGGGCAAGAGAGGAAGTGAAGAGAAAATCATAGAGGAAATTCAGTATCTTAAAGGAGAGTTTGATAAGTTTGAAGGTACAAGCTGAACCTGTAAAAAAATAAAACATAGATTTTATTTATATTTAACTAATGAGGCAACAGATTACAAGCAATTTTATTAATTAAATTTAACAAATTAGAATTGAGTAATAATTAATCAAATTAATTCCTTAAACGTTAACCATTTAAAATGAGTAAAATTTACAAAATATATGGTATTGCCAACATTGAAGACACCTGATGTTAACAAGCAGAATCACAAAAGGAGAAAACCATAATTAAAGTCACCATTATGGAGATCGGTGTGTGTGTTTTAGTTGGGCTCTTCACCCTTAAATTAATAACTTTAAGATTTGTTTGGCTGCTGTACGTGAGTTATAACAGCCAGATGAACAAATAGAAAACGTTGATCTGATGGTGTTGGTTGTGTTTCATAATATCACAATCATTTGACTTGAATCACTGATCTCATGTAGAGTCCAATTTATGAGTTACATTTATTTTATTTATTCTAGCGGCATAATATTATTAGCCTTTTCAATGAAATCCAAATGATCAAATCAATAATAATAAAAAATATATGTGTTTTTTATTTTTTAGGCGCACACAGACATCAAGATTTAGTGTATGAATCTCAGCAATGGTGACAACCTCTGATCATAAGCTCATTATTTATTCATGCAGCAATGCATGATGGGAGCCATGAATGAGTTTTGATTGGTGCAAACCCAGAATGCACTGCAACATGCTATATAAATGTCACCATTGTTGAGATTCACAGGCTGATTCATGATGTCTGTTTTTTTTTTTTTTTTGTACAAGAGACACTTTTTAGAAATTATTTGGATTACATTGTAAAAGTTTAAAATATTATGGTGTACAAGGCCACTACTTCTATAGTTAATAAAGTCAACTTAAGTCACGAATTGGACTCCATTTGAGTTCAGTGATTCAGGTTAAATTATTGTGAAATAATGATTATGTTAAAACACCAACACAACACAAAACCAACACCATCAGATCATCGTTTGTTCATCTGGCTGTTATATCTCGCATACAGCAGCCAAATAAAACTTAAAGTTAACAAATTAAGGGTGAAGAGCCCAACTAAAACACACACTGATCTTCATAATGGTGACTCTAATTATGGTTTTCTCCTTCAGTGATTCTGCTTGTTAACATCAGGTGTCTTCAATGTTGGCAATAACATATATTTTGTAAAATTTACTCATTTTAAATGGTTAACATTTAATGATTTAATTTGATTAATTATTACTCAATTCTAATTTGTTAAATTTAATTAATAATATTGCTTGTAATCTGTTGCCTCATTTTTATTAATTAAATATAAA
>JARPMJ010007014.1:0-46990 GCA_033366665.1 Phoxinus dragarum
ATTTATTTATTTTTTGAAGAAAAGGAACATGGTAAAGGTAACATGATTCATTCCAAGCTTGACTCGCCTCGTCTCGGCTCGCTTTTCGCTCCGTTTTCCATTGCAGATAGTACCTCCACAATAGTACCTGGTTGTCATAGCGACGCCGCAGGAAACTGCCGTGACATAATCTTCTACGCGACACACACCCGCTACCCAGACACACAGGACAATGGAGGCAATCATGTGTATGCTGTTTTACATAATATTAGTAATGAGTATATCACGCAATCTCTGGCCAAACTATTTAAAAATGTCGGGGTTATTCAGGATATTCCATCTGGCGCGTGCAATGATGGCGGAGTGAATAGTGACAATTCTCTCTGACCAATCAGCAGTCTGCCGTGTTTTCACGTCGCATTTTAGTATCATCTCAGCTCGCTCAGAACCTCGCCGGAGGTGATACGAAAAAAAGTATCTGGAAGCAGGTACAGGTACAACTTTTACACAGTGGAAAACCAAACAAAGGCGAGTCGAGTCAAGGCGAGCTGGTACTGTGTAGTGGAAAAGCGCCTTTAGATACCTCGATCATAAGGTTGGATTTGAAAACTGGACACCTGTCAAGTTTTATTTCCCCTTTTGTTATTTCCAGACACAGTAATTCTTGCCCAAGTGTTAGAGACATTCAGTATTCAAAAGTATATATCCATGTTATCCATGTAAAGAGAATACATGTTAGTTGAGTTTAATTAAAATCAAAGTTAAAATTAAAAAAATTTCCACACTAGTTAAAGCTGCAGTCCGTCGTTTTTCCTCTTTGTCGCCATCTCTGTTAGAAATCTGCAATTGCAGTTATTCGCGGAATTATTAACTGTGCGTGGGTAGTAAATCGGCATGAAACAGCGCGGATGAACACAATGTATTGAGGCTGCCGCGTCGCTGTGGATACTGTAACGTTACTGTCATCAGCAATCTCAGAGTATACTTTTTGAAAGTGTCAACATTAGAATTTTCATCGGAAAATGTCATCTGAACAAGTAAGTAACATTCACTTTTGTTCTGACCAAATTCGGGGGGTGGGGGGAAGCATTGCAGTAGGCTATATCATGCTGATTAAATCTAACGATTGCTTATATCACGTCAAAACGTGAAAAATATATATTTTCTGTAGCCACTCTGAAGTCCGAAGTCTTTGGGTTTTACAACTGGTGAATCTCCAGTTGTCACTGGTGATTGTCGCTTTAAACTTTCGGGATCCGCCATACCAAGTGCTAAGCTAAATCTCCACCTCCATCATCCACACACACGCTAGCCGGGGACTCCTTCTCTATGTGTACAGAAGTGACGTAATGACGCAAAGACATGCTCGAAATTCCCGCGGAAATCCACCAGTACCACTGGAATTAAAATCATTATTACAAGCTTACCGTTTTGAATCGAGGTAAGGCAAGCAGATCGTTTTGAACACTGGCTGGTTACGTTTTTTTTCAAAAATGTCTTTTTTGATATTTTTAAACCCAAAAAAGTGCCGGACTGCAGCTTTAAGCAAAATCTTTTTATGGTTCTTTTTTTGCAGACATCAGCTCCTCTTCTTGCTAGACTGTGAACTCCATTATAATGATAATGTTCCATTAAATGAGAGATGTGTGTAAAATAGGCTATGGAAATGGTCAAGTTAGTGGTAATTGCTTTAAAAAAAAATAATTAACAAAATTGTAGCCAGTTGTCTGCACCTGCCCATATCATAGATCTGGGTATTAGCTGTACTATGAGTCAGTCTCTAATTAGCGATCATGATTTACTTGTTCACATGAGAATTAATTGGATTCAGTTATTACAGCTGTAATAAAAAGAGTATGCAAAAAATATATGCATGTGGGCTCCTCCATTACGGAGAGCAAAAGAAAAAAAGCCCCCAGGAAGTTCAGAAGAGGTTGTCAGGGGCTCGAGGTCAGGGCTTAGCTCAGACCCCTATTGGGTCTGAGGTCTGGGATATTAAATATAGCAGGTATCATCTAATAAATTAACAAAAATGAATTAAAAATGCGCATTCCGTTTTGTGATGAAAGCTCTTGAAATTGTGTGGATAACACAAAATAACACGTGAACAAACTCTGCCCAGCATGATTACAATATCAAATTCAATTTGTGAAGAAAATAATAATTTTAGTATGTAACTAAAGTAGTAACTAAATTTTAGTAATTATATAATATAATAATAATAATCCACAGAAGGGACAGTCTGGACCACAAAATGGTTCACAAAGTGAGGAATGAGGGCTGCAGGTGTGGCCAGAGAAATAAACTGCAATGTCTGCAATGTAAGATAAGACTACAGGGAGACAGGAAAGACATTTGCTGGAAATAAAAACAGTTGAAAGTGAGAGGATGCTTCTTTTACATCGCAAACCGGCCTTTTAATCTTCCTGTCACAGTTTACATCCTCATTTACACATTGAATTTTATTCAATTAAATTTCAAGAAAACAGTTCTTCTTATTGCATTGGTGAGGGGAAAAAAAGTGGCATGTTGATCTGCCAGTCGTGTGTCATTCATGCTGAGAACTCTGCTTGTTTTTTTTTTTTTTTTGCATAATGACCAAACATATATGTTTTCCTATTGTGCTATTCATAAAAGTATTTATAAAATATGTATCATATGATAAGTATAAGTATATATCATGATTTATCATATTTATAAAAGTTCACAATAGTATTGTTGCAGATGGAATAAAAGCAGGTTAGATATTGATTATTAATAACTCAATCCACTTTTAGGGTGTCTCTACTTTCAGTCTTTCATACTTTCTACCTTCAGTCTCAGTCATATCCTCCATTGTAGATTTGAATGGAATGCTCTTCCAAAGTGCAATGGGCTGTAGGCAGTATCAGCTGGAAATCCAACAGAAATCGTGGACCTATACAAGGACTTTTGGAGTACTCTTTCAACAAACTATGCTTTGGAACACACTTCTCTACACACTAATCTCAGAAATATTGAAGATGGATAATATATACATTGAGACGCAGGGTTGCATTCTGCTCCCAAGTCTTAAATCGACAGTGATTGAACACCATCAGATGTGATTTGGATCAGTACACAATCACAGACCACACACAGTCTGTTTACTGACCGTCTGACTGCATTATACACACAAATAACTGATTGCTTAGAAGCTCTAGCTTTAACTTGTTTGACAGAACTATTTTACAGAAATTAATGACATAAATTTGTGCAAGGTTTCCATTATAAAAGATACAGTGACATGTGCTGGTTTCACGACACTTTAATTAAATTAATGCCACACTGTATTTTCTACCAAGCACATGTTTGAGAAACATGGGAAGATATTTGTTTTCGAATAAAGTTTTATTATTAGTATTATTGTTACTACTATTCTGGCATTGTAAATAAATAAAAGATGTGTGCACATAAGTTGCTGGTTCATCATTTTGGTAAACAGACCCCTATCATTTCCACATACTCCTCAGATCGCATTCTTATGCTACTGCAGGCAATTTCCCAGCATGTCAGACCATCCTCTACAAATCCTCCCTGACTGAGGTGTATGGAATTACAGCGTCATGTCAAAGTGTATGAGAGATAAGTCATCCACAAGCAGAGGAAAATAACCAATATCCTATCAGAACTGCAAGGGATTTAGAGACATTTATTTCTCTCAGTGCCATCTCTTCTGCAGACATCTGCACATATGGTCAATAGACAAGAGATAATTAAATATTTTGCTGCATGAATGAGAGAGAGAGAGAGAGAGAGAGAGAGAGAGAGAGAGAGAGAGAGAGAGAGAGAGAGAAAAAAAAAATATTTTGTGGTTCAGTGAAATAAGAGGAAACGATTGTCTACATAATGGAGGGTGACCAGATTTCTCATGGTGGAATATGGGACAGAATGGTTACGTTCACTTGAGCCATAACCGACTGTATTTACGTGAGATACTCCACATGATTGAATTCGGGATCGCACGCTATCTGAGAAGGCACTTCTGGTGTCATTCAGCGTGATAGAGTTTGATTGAGTTCTTTTTTCACAACTTAAGGCGCATAATAACTTGATAAACTCTTTTTGAAGATCCTTGATAGCACACACCTGCTTCTTTGACATCTTTGCGTCTGACCTCGTCCATGCTCTCTAATATCCCACCTTCACGAACTCCAAGTTTATTGATAACGAATTGTGATTGGAATTGTGATTAGATTGGATATTTTGTTCTGCAAAATGTACTATGACGAGATATACTTAGGCTATACTTTAGGCTATTCCCGCATGACAGAAGACTGCTACTATGATCACCCTAGCAAAGACAATTTAGGAAAGAAAAATATGGGACAAACCTGATTGTTTTTCATAAAAAGTCAGGACACTAAAAATAGAGCTGAAATATGGGACAGTCCTAGGAAAAATGGGATGTCTTATGTATACAGTTCTTTCTAGTTTCTCGAATCTAATGGCTGAGAGCCTTTTCCAGCCATGTTATATTCACACGGTAACAGCACTCTAACCGTTCTCACCGTTTGTATCACTTCGCTTGCGTTGACTGTCATGGCGGTCGAGCAAATCCATCTTTTTTTTAACACTACTTTTGTTGTCACGAAATGTAGTTTTAAGAGTTTTTTAGGCAAGAATGTTGTTATTTAGACCTCACATATGAAAATAATGTGACATTTGATCACAAAACCAGTCACATGGGTCATTTTGTTAAATTGAGTGTCAATACATTATATCTTCATATATATAGAATTATATCTCAAAAGGCAATACATATATACTTGTAAACAAACAAACACTGGATTGAAGGTTACATATTCAGAAAGCAACTCTTTTTAATGATCCCAAAATGAACATTCTGTCATCATCTACTCACCCTCATGAACATTCTTCTAACATCACCTTTTGTTTTTCTTGAGGGCAAAAAAGTCATACAGGTTTGGTGCGACATGAGGGTGAAAAAATGACTGAATAAATGACTACATTTAATGTTTTCACCTATTCCTGGTTTGTTCACATCCTCAAGACATAAACATTATAATTGGCTGGTTGTATGATGTACTGTAATTTATTTAAATGCTTTGCCACAGCAAATATGACATCAGCCGCACATTGCAGATTTATGTTCAGCTTTACATATTTTTAAACGCCCATACTACCAACACACACACACACACACACACACACACACACACACACACACACACACACATATATATTGTACCACATACCTTTATGGTGTATCTTCCATCCATAAAACTGAATCCCTCTCTACCCTCAAAATGCCCGAAGACACGAGTCTTGTGAACGACTGACTCAACCAATAATGCACTAATTAAATGCTTTAAAAGCCTGTAATATTCTTTCACTTAATGTTTCATATCCATCTCTCTGTACTAGTTTTTTTTCCCAGAACAATTCTATAATGTTGTATTCAAGCACTTCATCATGTCACCCTATGAATTGCATTTATCATTATGAATACACTATTTTGCAAAAAGAGTTAATCTACATATAATGTAAATAATAATAATAATCTGAACAACAGTAAAGTAATCCAAAACTTAGTCACAATAAACAGCTGCATGTGAAACACTCTATGTAGATATTTAAGAATTTGTTTTTTCAAATGACATTGGATTGTCTGACAATCATTCTTATTGTTTTAAAATAAGTCAATACAATTACTGAATACATCGTGGCTTACACTGAAGCAAGCAAGAAGCTGAAGTTCTTGTTAAACTTCCTGGGCAAAAAAAGCATTATAAACGATTTATGCAAAACAAAGTCAGTGTGTGCAAACCTTGTTGAACACTATGAAAAGATGTTACCAAGAACATGCGAGACAATGCATCAATGCTCACATTAGCAGCTGCAGAAATGGATGGAAGCCTGGCCTTATAGATGCGGCTATTGTGTGAAATGAAATAGAGAGCATCCAGGTTCTGTAATCGCTTTCAAAACAGATGCTGTGCACTTCATACTGCATCCTTCCAAGACATACAAAGGAATACTGTGGACTAGAAACCATTAATTTAGTATCTTCTAAAAAGTTTGTTTAATTCACCCCAAAATAATTATACATATTTGTGGGCATAGTGACTTTTTTCCTAAACTATTTCCACCATAAAATAATAATGTAATGTTTTAATTATAGATTCATAGTATTTTTATTTATGTATTCCCTTTTTTGCATCATGAAATTAATATGTTCATAAACCTATTTTGTTCCCCCAAGAAACTTTGTGTTCACTCACAAAACTTTTACATTCTCCTCGCAAAACTATTGTGTTCCCCCCAAGGAACTTTGCGTCTGCTCTCAAAACATTTGCATTCTCTTGCAAAAGTATCTCATTCCGAGAAACTTTGCATTTGTTTGCAAAAGCACTAATATATATATATATATATATATATATATATATATAATGTATGTATGTATATATGTATTTCCCCCATCATCAAGGGGCTCCGAACTAAAAATATAATTTCAAATTCAAAATATAATTTACTATTTCTTTCAACACTGTAAACCCGAATACTTGGCAAAACTCAAAAAAACATTTAAGGCAATCACTTGAATCATGTAATCTCAATGTGAACACTTTTTTTAGTATAAACTTTGCTAGCTTTAACAAGCTTATCTGCTTACATACTAATTTATTATTGCGTAAACAACTTCACCTAGTATGTTATACAGAAGCACTTGCTGTAAGAGTGCAACAATATAAAGGTATCATATGCTCTCAAATCAAGCTACGTGCACCACTTGTCACCATGATCGTAACTATCCTAAAACCAACATTAACAGAAATTCTTCTAAATTAGCATAACAAAACATTAATCACTACTAAATATCCCACTTAACATTAATCTTGCACAAAAAAAACATTATATTACTCTTAATTTTAGCATTTACTCTCCCTTTCCGAGTGCCATCGGCAAAGCATGCTGGGAAATAAACATCCCAGCTCTTTCAGTTAAACTTAAGTTGATGAACAGTTCAGTTTACTTAAAATATATCAGTTCTGTGAACTTAATAGAAAAATAAAGTGCAAAATACTCATACAAGTTAATTTGACTGAACGAATTAGTTTAATTTAAGTTTGTCCTACTCAAACCAATTAATTATTTTGAGCGTTAGGGTTTACAGTGAAGTTTTAAAATACCTGGACATCTAGATTCAGATTTCATGTAATTTGCACAGAGGAGGCAATTGAACAGCATGCAAAATTCTAATTTACATGCCAATTACAAATCATAACACAGATCAACTAGTCTGAACTTGCATATAATCAGCTGCTTGTAGGGGTTGGGGTTTCAACAAAGACAAATGTTGTCTGGCGAGATGAGACAGAGAATGCAGTCATTCATCTAACCTTATCAGACAATTCTAAATAAACAGCATTGTGGGAAATAAGAAAGAGATCAATGCACAGCAAGAGTCATCCATCGCCACCACTGAAAGCCTCTGGCCTGTTCAGCTATTTGATAAAAAGTCCATTAAAGCATGTCTAATTAAATGATAAGCACGAATGAAATCACAAGTTGGAAAGATTTGCAGTAACCACCTCATGGGTGGTGTGTTGGTATAAAGTGATTGTAGGCCATCTAATAATCACAAACAAACACAAGTATGGGCACAGAAGCATGTGATAGTCACCAGACAAATTGATTTAGCTTTTATATTGAAACTGAGCCGCGAGAGGATAATTGGATTATATGATGTGTCGTGACCCATCAAATCGTGGCTTGTTCTGAGATATCAGTGCTGTACAGCTAAGATATGCGAGCAAAGAAGCCCATGATGGAGCAGAGAAACTAGAGTGAAGAGACTTATCACAACACTGCAGTCTTATATGAAGAGTAAGAAAACAATTAGCTCACTGAAGCAGGTTCTTTCTATAGTACCATCTGATACGTTTATCAGTATAATAAATATGCTTGTAATGAAAAGCAAACAGACCAAATGGGTCAAGTAGTAATTGCTCTAATTTACTCTTTTGTTGTTCACGGTTACTCACTATTCCCAAAGGTATTACTCAGGTGTAGCTCTTTCATGGCTCAGAAGTCTTAATGAAGATCTCAGTCATGTCTCATTGAAGTATAATTGTCTTAAGTTTTAGGAGAAACTATTTGTTGGCAACATTTTAAAAATCGGAGAAACCAGAAATATTTTGTCTTGTTGACAACAGATTTAAAACGATTCTCATTACAAATTTGAGAAGACAGTTGGCGAATGTTGCCTTATTTTAAATGCACGTTATAAGAGACACAAACTCACAGTATTGGCAGAGATGGAGTTCATGTGGAGTGGCATTTACTGCGAACCGAGCAGCTCCGAGACACCGAACCCCAGATCATGAGCAGTTCACGTGTAAATGAACACAGATGAAGTTCAGGTTTGCACCGCTAGCTCTTTTTAGTGCTACCAGAAGCAATCCATGCATGGTATGTATCTGATTCCATGCATTTGCAGTTTCTTTGGTAATTGTTTAAAAGCCATTACACAATTCAGGTCATACCTCTCAGGTCGGAGAACATGGAAATATGAAGAAAAAAAAACATCCCTGAGAGGGGGGGATTAAAGATTAACCTATTATTTGTATTTTAATTCGAAATTTGATTATAAAATGAACAGCAATAATGACAATGAGATAAAAGCAACATTGGAATGTTTTATTCGTTCATGTTACTTTTTTTTTTTTAGAAAATAAAACACAACCAATAAATACAAAGATAAAAAGCAACTTTTTTTGGCGAGTGCCTCACCATATTCCAACAGTAGCATGTTTGTTTATTTTATATAGTTGCGTATATCTTTTTGTTTTACTGTGCTCAATGACAGCAAGCAGCGGCACCCAAAGCAGACTGGTCACAACGGATTGCAATGAAACATGAAACAGGCATGCAGATCCATGATTGATCCTCTTTGCGCAAACACACACGCACACACACATGAGTTGGCACATTAAAGACAACATCTAGAAACTTTTTTTTTTTGCAAAATATATATTATATTTACACCCCCCCCCCAACCCCCCCCCCCCCCCCCCCCCCCACAAAAATCAACCCACAAACCATATTTGTAGCTATTCTTCTGACCTGTCTGAACTTTTGAGTGCCACTTTCCGATTTAAAGGTGAAGAGTGTCATTTTTGCACCACTAGCGTCACCAAATAGATTTGCTAGAAAAACTCACTGTTTTCAAACAGCTGTCCCAAACACTCCTCCGTTACTGGTCAGCCAAACTCAAAGTTCTGCCTATTGGTTGAATCAAAGTTGCTGTGTTGAGATGCTCAAACAAATAGAGCAATGTTTCGAAAGCGCCACAGTGTTACACTTTTGATAAGAATCAACCTATGAATGCCTCACTTATAGATGTCTCTGCACAATAAGCTGGAATGGGAGATTAACATCAACAAATTAAACAGATCACATTTAAATAATTCAATAATAATAAAAAAAAAACACCATCAATTATCACACCCTCACATTCAAGGTATGCTTTCCAATAAAATCATCACAGTAGATCGCCCCACGTACAGAGTTTAACAATACACGTAATGTACAAACACAATGTTATCTCCCATGTTGTCGCTGTTGCAGTCACATGGTTTCAGCATGTTTTCCTCTTGCTTGGTATATAAGGCCTAAAGGCGGAGCTCAGAGCCAGTCACGTGATCAAAGAGGTACGTCATAAATCTCAAAGCTGTTGGAATCTCATCAATTCCCTCAAGGGTTCAGCAGGAATATCTGGCACAGGGAGTCAGTGGAGGAGAAAAACAACAAAACAAAAAGTACACAGAGGACAATAGAAGCTGAAGGTTAAAGAAATGTGCCAAGTCTTGCATTCCCACTCTTGACGTAGATATGCATTCTTACTGGAGGACAGAACAGCTCATTCATATGGGCTGGATTGGCCCAAGTGAAAGGAAAAAGAGGAGGCAAGGTGAAGAGGTTGAAGCCAGTGTTGATGAGGTCTTGAGCTCTTGTGTTATCTGACCTCCAGGCAGTCCAGGTAGTCCAGAGCCAGCTCGTAGCAGAACCTGTACTGCTCCTGTGAACAACAGCAAGGTCGCATAGATTTATTTGGTGACATTCACAAACTACATCAATTTCATTTTTACATTTTAAGAAAATGTGAGTGATGTTTGCCTGTGAATCGTTAATCCTATAATACAAACCTGATCACGGAATTTAAAACTACACTATGTAATTTTTGGCCCTCTAGTGGTTGAAGTATAAAGCTACAAGATACTTGCAGAGGAACAATGGTGGAAACTTGGCAAGGCTATTTATACAATTGTATCCCTCCTTAAATCTAAGTCAATATAATTGTTTTACCACATATTGCAGAGTAAAGTAAAAACACCTCTTTCTATTTCATAAATGGAAACAAAACTAATTATTTGCATGCCAAACTTTGTAACATATCGGTTAGGGGTTTGGTCTAAGTATGGGAATTAGCAATAGGTAAGATTCCCTATCTAAACACCACTAATAAGTTCTGCACACTAACCATAGACTCCACCATGTTGGGCTTGGAGTTCCGGAGAGTCTTGACGGCGTAGAACACATCGACCATGTTGTGATGATGCACCATCTCCATTATCATGGTGCATGCGCAGAAAGTGCCACTACGTCCCCCACCATTCCTTAAAGACATTAATACGTTGTTTTATTAGCATCTTCAAGAAAAGAAGAGGCTTGTAACACATGTAGGAGAGGGATCAATGCAGCACACTTTCAAAGCTTGTGTGGATTATTGTATTAGAGATGTCTGGAGGGGATAGCAGTGAAAGAGCCATATTTGTGCCACCACAGGCTGCCAGATATCTGCAATACTTTTGAACATGAAGGAATGGAAAGTACCAGTGTGCTCTGGGGAAAAGTCATGCAATAAAAATGTCACATTCTACTGAGCTAAGATCATTTCCCTAGGGCTACTGATAAAAGAAGGGCACCCCAGCACAGATGCTTTGAAGCCCGAAATGGTACGTCTGTACCATGCTATCATTAAAAGAGGATAGATGTATTAAACTACAGACACGTGCAGGTGGCAGGTACGTATCCTGAGGCCAGAGCGGTAAGAAGTCAAATACTGAGAAAAGGTGAAGACATGACAAAGCAGCCGGAGATTAAGCGCTTTAAACAGATTTTCACTGGTGGGTGGCCACAGAAATTGCAGGAGCACGGGAGCAAAAGAGACCTGGATTGTATAATCAACACAATGAAGTGTAATTGCTCTCCAATTAGCATTTGGAAGCAGAGCCGTATGAAACTTACAAGCAGTGCACTATAGTGCGACCATCACCACACTCCCTCTGCCACTTCTGCACTTGTGCCAGCAGGTTGAGAAAAGCCTTCTTAGAGTCTGGGATTTCACGATAAGCCGACCAGCGAAGGAACTGGAAATGTCGCACTACCAGATGACCTTCCTGCAACTGAATGATAAAGACAGAGAGACCAAAACCAGAAAAAAAAGAAAATTATTAAAAATTGTAAACATAGCATGAAAATGAAATGTAAATGGTCTGTTCAAGTCAAGAGGGTTTACATCTCTGAGGTGGCACATACTGTATGGAGACCCTAAAGAGACATGGTGATATAAACTTGCCTTTGCGTTCTCTCTCAAAACTTTTGCATTCCCCCAAGGAACTTTGCATTTTGCACTCACTCACAAAACGTTTGATTTCCCAGAGAAGCTTTAATGAAAAACACAACTCTATGAAAGCATAGAATTTTTCCTCCCATTTCATAATTTTTTCCTTCACCATGTCCCCTTAGGGGCTCCATATGAGCCACATGAGAGATCTAAACCTTCTTGATTTAAACCACATGACAACAATCTGTGAAACTTATATTAATTGAATTATAGTAAAACAAAACAAAAAGTATCTTAATTAATTCATTTGCAATGAAAAAAAAAAAAAAACTGTTCGGTAACTGGAAATAAAATCAATAACTACAAATCAATAAGCATCCCAAACCTAGTCCCTACTGAGTAACATTTTAAATAGGCAAGCCTGTTACTCATTCTAGTGTACTTTTTTATTTTATGATTTATATATATATATATACAGTGCTTAGCATAAGTGAACACACCCATGCTAAAGTTGACTAAATAATCATCTTTTGGAAATTGATCTTAATGCCTTGGAAAACTCCCACCTTTAAGGACACCAATTTTCTTTGTGAATGCATAATGCATTGTAAATAATTAAATGTTCTTCCTTAAAATACAGGGTGCATAAGTCAGGACACCCCTATGTTAAATTCCCATAGAGGCAGGCCGATTTTTATTTTTATAGGCCAGTTATTTCAAGGATCCAGGATACTATGCATCCTGATAAAGTTCCCTTGGCCTTTGGAATTAAAATAGCCCCACATCATCACATACCCTTCACCATACCTAGAGATTGGCATGGTTTTATTTCAGTTAGCCTAATAGCTGGTTTAATTTGCATTGAGAGATGATCTTATGGAAAGTACATCATGCCAGAAAATTTGTGTATTTAAAGGTTGGAGTTTTCCTCAATTTGAAATTAAGGCATTAAGATCAATTTCCAAAATATTACTTTTTATTCCTCTTTTGAGACAACTTTAGCATTGGTGTGTTCACTTATGCTAAGCACTGTGTGTGTGTATATATATATATATATATAGTGTGTGTGTGGTTACACTTTATTTTAGGGTGTCATTGTTACAGAGTACAGTAATTATAAATTTCTGAGTAATATTAAGCAACTACATGTACTTACTATAGGCTTAGGGTAGGATTAGGATTTGGATTTGGTTGAGGGTTAGTTGCATGAAATTATGCATAATTCACTTGTATTACTATGGTAAGTACATGTAACTATGTAACAAGGACACTGTAAATGTAAGTGTTACCATATGTGTTTATTGCTTGACAATTATATTTATAATAATAATAATAATAAACTGTGATAATAATAAAACTGTGGATATGTCCCACATTTTGGTAACAGGGTTCCAGAAATGGCATACAAAATGTATGTAAAATACATCTCATATAATATTTAGTTTGACCTCCTGACATTATCTGAAGGTTAAGCAACTTCTTTCACTGACGCCTGAAAATGTCACTCTATTTTGTATCTTATTCATGGAACATATATTGTAAGTCAAACACTCACTTCAACACAGCACACAATATTCATCTCATCTGCAAGTCATTGACTGGATCCTTTGAGCATTAATTAGCATCTAAATTGCTCTGTAACAAATCATTAAAGCATTGTTCTGTCACATGGCTCTTCTTTGTCCAGGGTTGGCGCCGTTTAGCAACATGATCTATCAATAGCACTCTACTCCTCAGTCTTGTACCTTTTTGGAGATGCGAGAATCATCTTTCCAACATGGGTGGTTCTCTCTGGGGTCCTGTGAAGAGGCAGTATGGGACAATTTCTGACAATGACATGGAGTGTTTGCCCAGCTTGCAGAGTCTCAAAGAGACAGAGGGGAAATAGGGACTGACAGGGGCTAGCCAAACTGACAGAGGCACGGATGGGAATATGGCTAAAGGTTGACAGCCTGGCTGTCAGGAGTGCTAAAGGGGGCGAACAATGAGAGGTGCAACACTTGAGACAAGATTTCAAAGAGACAGGATGTTGACAATGATGCCATCAGGGAGGACTAAGGTCAGCTAGAGGTGTGAGAAAGTGTCTTTTTATCCAGACAAGTCAATATCAGAAGCACAGAGCACACTGAGAGAGACACAACTTTATCGCTCTCTCGCACACACATCCAGCGAGAAATTACCAGGTCTAATTATAGCAATGTAGTGTCCGTCAGTGCTATTTTGTGAAATGGAGACTGACCACACTTTTATACCTTTGATTTAATTTCATCAGTATTGAATACATTTTCTACAAGTCTCTAAAAAGATCATTTAAGCCATTAGCCTCTCAGTTAATTAACCTTTCTGGAGTGGCCCTGAACTCAGAGAATCTCTTTTTTTTTTTTTAAGACAGACGTTAGAAGACAGGTGATTTGTCTAATGAGGTCTGATTTTAATGAGGTACTGTAATAAATGTCAGCACTAACTCTGGGTGATTGTAAGGCACAATGGAGATAACGTATATTTGAAGATGACGTAAATGGCATTATAGACTCACCCGCGTGATGTTGTTCACCCTGAATAGACGAGTGACAACATTGTCATCAGTGGATCTGGAGAGCAGCTCCACCGTCATGGGTCCATACTGTTGCATTCCTGTTTCAGGCCAGTATTGTAGACAAGGCTGAGAAAGAGAAGGAAATCATTTATATTTATGCATTTGACAGACGCTTTTATCCAAAGCGACTTGAATTGCATTTCAAGGTACACATTCACATTCTTATAATTTCTTGCTTTCCCTGGGAATCGAACCCATGACCTTGCCGTCGCAAGCGCCAATGCACTAGTGTTTGAGCAACAGGAAAGCTTTTTATTTTTAAGGGGAGACACGGCTGGGCAGGCAATGCTCCGCGATCGCTGTCTGCACCGTCATCACATACACCGTTGGAAAGCTCTCTCTCCTGTACATTGTTGTTGGATCCAAATATGGTAATTTCCTTTTTATCAGCAACCAATCGTGAAAGTACAATAGGCATTTAATTCTAAAAGCGAAATCTCATTGGCTAATGTCAATTTCCGACAACGTGATTCGTTCAGATGCATCACGTGATGTGCTCTGACATTTAGATGTGTGTTTTTGACTGTTTTTCTGTTAAGGCCATACATGCTGTGTGATCAAGTTTTGATGTGATTTAGGTGGTTTGTATTGTTGTTGCTAATGATTTGATAAGATATTGTGTCTGTAAATAGTTGTTTCCACTAAAAAAAGTATGATTTTTTAAATTACAAATCTTTAAATTAAATCTTTAGGGGCGGCAGTGGCTCAGTGGTTCATGTAGGTTGTCTACAAACCGAAAGGTTGGTGGTTCCCGGTTCCACCTGACCAAGTGTCGAGGTGTCCATGAGCAAGACACCTAACCCCAGCTGCTCCCGACGAGCTGGATTGCGCCTTGCATGGCTGACACTGCCGTCGGTGTATGAATGGGTGAATGTGAGGCAAAATGTAAAGCGCTTTGGTGGCCATTGGGTCTGTGAAAGCGCTATATAAATGCAGTCCATTTACCATTTAAATGTCGTTTTCTCAAAATTAGTTTTTTTGTCATTCTCCAGTAGAAACATCTCAGCCTATGTAGCACCGATGTACACCAAACTTCCCAGTTATACACTTAGCAGTATTCTGAAGATATTTTTCAGAGGGATTTGTAAATAAATAATTCCTGGCCTGATTTATGTGACATTTTAATAAAAAAAAATATGGAGAAAATTATTTTTTTTAAGGCTATGGACAGTATATTTTGATTTCCTAGGTAATGAAAGCATATATCCTGAATTCCCTCTGAAATGCTTTTTTCATCTTGTGTGTAAACAAAATGAAAAAAAAAATTTGCACCTGGCTTTATCATATGTTCAGATCTATCTACCAAAAAAAAAATATGCAAAATTGTGCATATTTAATGAGATAATGCCTAATTTGAATAATTAAACATACACATTTCAAAAACGTGTAATATATATTTTTAATATACTTGTGTAAGTAATCAACTGATCAACCATTTACCATTTTACCATAGTGTCTCGCCTTAAATAATTACACATGCAAATTGCTGTACAATTACATTTAATTTAATTCCTATACAAAATTGTCATTTAGCGTAGATGCAGTGACAAACATTGACAAATAATGTTACATTTATGTATGCATGTATGTATGTATTGATTATTTCGAAAGCGACAGTGTACATTAATCAACATCCAGACAGATGTAAAAGTTAGCTAAAGGCTGATTTTCACTGGCAGTCCATTTGCCTGAGATTATTAAAAAGCAACAAAATACAGAAAGAATAAGATAAAAAAGAGAGAAAAAACTACAATAATAATAACACTTGCAATACACCAGAATAATTGAACTATAACATAACCAGAGTATTATTATGGGATTTTTGATCATGAAATGGAATGAGATATGGAATGGTATAATAACTATAATAACACTGATAATAAAGATTTAAAAATGCATAATACATTTTTTTAAATATTCAAATATTATGAAATGTTTTCAATTATGCTATTTGATATCTACAATGTGATCTAATTTTGTCAAAATTCAAAAAAAGGTACATATATTTGCCCTCTCTGATATTATTTCTTGTTTATGGTTTTCTTTTCTTTCTTTTTTATCACATTTTTTTTTTTAATTCAAACATATAAGGAACATAAATCAAAACTACAATGAACTATATACACATAGTATATGCAATGAAAATGCACATTACAATAAAAGTAATTGGATTGGTCAAATAAACAGGAAATCTGGGCTTTCATCTAACAACATCTCTGTGATTTGTGCCCAGCTCTGAATAGTCCAGTCCTTTGCACCATTGATCTTAGCAGTAGTACCCTCCAGCAAGGCAATGTCTTTGAAGTAAGATAGCCAAACTAAAGTTATAGCGGTGGTTGTATCCAAATTATTTATGTTTTTCTTGTCAAATGACAAACAAAAGGACACTCTGCGTTTTTATTTTATTATATTATTCTTATCCGGTGACACTACAATAATGTCCAATTAGTTAATGTTAGATAATGTATTGTCTAACATTATTTAACAATGAGCAAAACACATTAGTTAAATACAAGTGTATTTAAAGGGGTCATCGGATGCCCATTTTTCACAAGTTGGTATGATTCTTTAGTTTGTTATGTTTGTGTAAAACAACACCCTTTTTACATCCTCATAAACAGCTCTGTTCACATCGACCCATTTCGGTGCATGTCTCTTTAAATGATAATGAGCGACTGCTCACCTCACCCCTCTCTTCCGTTGGGCATGTCGACACAAGACATGTAAAGTGCTGCCTTGGTGGACAGTATACAAATGGCTGAGGGCGGAAATATGCTAATACGGGACAGTCCGTCAGCGGTCGTGGGCGGAGCATGAGCAATATGACATCATATTGCTCAGAAAATCCAAACGGCTTGATTATTGAGAGTGATTAGGCTTTTTGAGGATTCAAAAAAAAAAGAAGTGAATGGATTTTTTTCTTTGTATGGTGCACAATACTTGCAACACCATATAAAAGTGAATTTTGCATCCGATGACCCCTTTAACTAAATTAGCCAGTTATAAATGAGTTACATAGCAGTGTTAATTGTTTGTTCGTGTTAGCTCAGGTCCACTAAATCGCATTAACAGATACAGCTTTTGATTAATAAATGCTTATAAGTATTGTTCATTATTAGTTCATGTTAACTAATTTTAACAAATGGAACCATATTGTGAAGTGTTACTTATTAGCATAATGCTATTTTAAAACAAAACAAATTGTATTAACTATTTTATTTTTCTTATTTTGAATTTGGGAGTACCACCATGTTTTTTTCTTTTACATTATGCCCACAATCATAGAAGATACATATTCAAGTCAATGTCTGTCTGGAATGTATTAAATAAAATAGATAGTGGATAGAGAAAATGGGCCTCTTGTGATTAAGCGAAGGGTGAAGATAGACAGTGAAAGGATAATGGAGTCAAGGAAACGCCAGAGATAGGCTAATCAGCACTGAAAATCCAATTGCGTCCCACCAAGATAAATAATCCTTGCTCATTTCTCCATATCGGCTGCATTTTCTACTCCAATCTCCCACCAGATTACCATTTGCTCAATGTGTCAATTAATTTTCACTCACGCCTGTTGCAGACAGATCTAATCCAACATGCTTTTATTTGAAACGAGTAGGCGTGAAACAGCTTCAGCCATGTATTTCCAATGTGAGATAGAGAGATGTTGATACAGATGAGATAGAAATTGATAAATTCTTGTCACAATGATGCATAATAGCTTAGTGACATGGTGCAGAAGAAGATAAATATTCATACAAACACACTCAGACAGATCAGAAAAGGGTGACTGCAAAAGAAAGAGAACAGAGATATTTCTAGAAAGTCAGTGGAATAAGTGAGATAATCCCTAGAAAAAGAAACATTTGCACACATCAAATGGGGGACAGGAAACAGAAATAACTATAAAATAGTTTTGTGCAGATTACCTCACACATACAAAAGCACAAATACAGATGTATTATCAGGTGAGTCTTAAAGATGACACACTCTAATTGTGTATTCAGTCGAATAATGTGCACCAGAAATGCTTTATCATGGAGAACGGGTAACAGTGGCTCCCGCAGGGCGAGAAGAGTGAAAATCACGAGTAGGTTGGTGTCTTGGTGAGTTTGTCCTTTCCATTGCCAATTTAGACAAGACAAACACATTATCAATGTGGGGAGTCTCAAATGAAAGGCACATTGTGTGTTTGCTGTTCACCCAGAGTAAGAATTATGGGGTCCCGGGGGGGTCTGCGTCTGACCTACCAAAAAATAGCTTTCACACTCTCAAAGACTTCAAAACAAAAGGTCGCAGGGGGGCTTAAAATATGTAAAGGTTATATTCACACCACAGTTGTCTGTGGCCTAAACCTGATTTTTCTCTCCTCACATTTGGCACAAATGTGTTGGATGAAAGCAAAAACATTACAAATATTGCACTATATCTGACACTTTAAATTGTAATCTGAACCACTTTATTCAAAACATACATTTGTCATGTATAACTATTTGAAAATGCATGCACCAGTTACTGTACATTATAACATGTATGTGGAAATACATGTGGTAATGTACAGTAACTGGTGCATGCATTTTCAAATAGTTATACATGACAAATGTATGTTTTGAATAAATCCAGATTTCAGATTTGAGTTTGGTTGACTAAAGTCAGAATTCATGCCATTTTTCATCACGCATTGATTTCTTTTGTAAAATTGACAAGAATGACACATTTCTATGGTTCAGAATTTACTGCAGTATTTTACTAGCCTGACTTCGTCATACTCAGACGGAAACTGAAGCTTCCCCGGGGGCCGCCATTGTAGCAGACCATCACCTGCTGTTAGCATTCCATTGAATCCCATTCATTTTGGCGTCACTTTGACAGCGAATAACTTTACATCTGAGGCGTCCAAAGACTCCATTTGTCCATTATTTATTTCTAAAGAAACACGACAATGTATATAAAGGCTCCATTACTTTGTATCTTATGTTATGGCCCCGTAGAAGCTGTTTTTGTAAAAATAGGCTAACGATTGCGTCATAACCACACGACTCTCTGACGCACAGTCGAGAAATTACCGTATAGACAGGTGGAGAAGCTCGCAAGCAATCGGGGCGATGTGGAGGCATAAAGTCCGATAAAGTCAAGGGAGAAGCCCATAGAGAGTGATAAAGTTGCTCCTGCTCCTAGCTCATGGACAGCTAATACTCAAGCTCTCCGTCTCTGCGAGATTCGGAAGGGAATGATTCAGATTTCTCTTGGCACAGCTACTAGAAGACTTACAACTGTCAGACAGGTTGCTCACGTCACATCTACGTTGTCAAGCTCAGTTTGAGTCTGCGCATTATGCTCAGCCATCAGGAAGTGAGTGCTTCTAATTGGCTTCACTTTTCTCAGTTGAAATCTATGGGGTCGCTGTGTCCATTTCTTTTACTGTCTATGGTCAGAATGTGAGTCTGAAACTGCTCCATTGGGCTGTGATTATAGGGCATATTTCAACCGAACCAGGAAAGAAAATGCCTCTGCATTCAATTGGATAGACCTACAACCAATCAGAGCAACGGAGTAAATTACGCATGTTCTTCATTCAAATTTCCGACCAACAAATGCCTGGATCGCAGTTCTCTGTTCCTCTTTTAAAATGAATGCGCCGTCGATATCTTCTATAACAGACGCGATAGCGGAATCTACACATGATGTTTCATAAAGTTCGGGAGGACCATGTTCAAATAATCAATCCAATCAACTTGTCATCAAACAATACCATGTCTAACGTAACGTTACCCTATCAGCATGAGAGGAAGCATATTCACTCTGTCAACTCACCTAACATTCCTTGACAGTTTTTCAGCATCCCTCCACCACCCCGACTCCTCACTCTTGGCTTGGTCTTTCACAGCCAGGAATACGGGGTAATACTCTGGGTTCGGGACGAATACCGAGCCCGGAGCTTTCCTCGGACAGCACGTCATATACGCATTTATTCTATCTGACTTATTTATAAGTGTGAACTCGTGAAATCTCAATTCTCCAGCGGCAGTCATCTTTGTAAACGAATTCAACCCAAGCGCTCTTTGGTGACGTGGATGATTACGTAACTGTTGATCATCTGTCCATCATCGTATAAAGCCCGCCCTGACAATTTGATTGGTCCGATGAGATCTGGACCGAGCATATTAATTATGGTAATGTCTAAGTGAGAAAAGCAGCCATGTCATTTGAAAGATGAAGTCATGTATTTTGTGCCAAAGCAACCGAAAATTATCCATATATTAACACACATGAGTTGCATCTGAAATTGAATACTTCCCTACCATATAGGTATGTGAAAAACACCAACAGAGTAGTACTGTATGTCCGAAAACATAGTATTTGAAAACCAGTAGGCGAAAAGTACCTGGATGACCTACTACTTCCGCATTCGATGGGCACTTTACGATCCCATGAGGCCACGGGAGAGGATTTATGAATGGCAGTGAAGCAACACAACTGAAGCTGGTATGTCATTTGACAGTAACAACACAGCGGATGTAGTACGTCCGAATATCATTCATACTACCCATATGCATACTATACAGAACAAACTTTTTTATCAAATGTAGTACCTACTCAGACAGTATGCCATTTCGGACAGAGCAATAGATTGTGGTTGTGCTTACTGTGTAAAGAAGTGACCTAACTCTTGTGAAACTAATCCCAGCTATTGTGAAAAACTGTAATGGACATGAAGGTTCAGTAGAGAGTATAAGCTGACCAGAATAATTCCAGAAAACCTATTGTGTAATTTGCACAGTATCAACGCACAATGTTGGTTAGTTGATCTGTTAATCTATCTCTCTTACCCAGGCAGAGTTGGACTGGTTGAGTTGGTTAAGCATGACGATGGAGGTACAACCGTAGTCAAATACAAGTCTCCAGAAGTCTGCAGTGGTGGTGGGCAGGGGGTGAGGGGTGACCACAAATGCAGCAGGCTGCAGGAAGCTGTCCATCAGTGCCGCGTTTATGTAGTTGTTGCCGTCCCCCTCGGTGGACACGAGAAACGCGAGGGCACGGTCGGGCGGCAACACGTCCATGCTCCGGTTCTTCTCGCGGTTCCGGGGCAGCAGAGACACGCTGCACTCCTCCACATCCAGGTGAGGGGTGACAGAGTTTAGAGTCTGAAGAGAAGAAAAGCCAGACAAAGAGAAAAGACAAGGGATCAAAGGGCATCTGAATGCACGCAAAGGATGTGGAATGATATAACTAAGTGAGACAATGAGAGAATGAGGAAGTCAAATTATGCAGGCAATAGCTAGAGGCAAAAATGACCAACAAAGCAAAAGAGGAAGAAGTGTAAAATGCTGTGAAAGGAAACACATTATGAAAACAGAGAATTCATCTAGAATTCTTCAGCACCCAAACATTGAATAGAGGATAGATAGATAGATAGATAGATAGATAGATAGATAGATAGATAGATAGATAGATAGATAGATAGATAGATAGATAGATAGATAGATAGATAGATATTCAGGGCAATACTAAATACTAAGAAAAATACGATCCCTCTTTTTTAATTAATTTTTTTTAATTATTTTAATTATTATATTGATAATTTCACAGATTTTGCAAGGTGTAGTTCAACTTATGACCTCAATTGTAGATAGATGTAGAGAAAATAATTTGAAGTTGAAATGATTTTGTCTCGGGTAAATAATGGCTACAAAGCTTAATGGCTGAAAATAAATGCAGACTGGTCACAAATGAATACTTATGCTATGAGCCTTGAGGTGAATGATTCAAACTGAGAATTATGCAGATTATTACACTTGATGGGTAAAGTACTTCAATCCTGATTGGTTCTGACGGCACAAATGGGACATTACAATTATGGTTATTAGAATTACATTGGCTTTGAGAGCTGTGCTATCAGGAGGACAGGGACAGGTACACTCTGAGAGTGCTAAGCATGACGCCATTAGTAGCTTAATGTAAAAACATACATGCGGAACTGTAAGATGAGGGAACACCTCATTAAACCCTCTCTAAATGAACGAAAATAGATGCTACAGCTGGTTGACTTCATCAAAGTTTGAGCTGTGAGTTAGTATGCAGCACTTAACCTGGATGAAACAAAACAACATGATTTGCATAAACCCCAGGTGCTGTACATGCATTATAACAGCCATTGCAATTTTTATGGAAATACCATAAAATTAAAACAATTCTAACAAACTACATTTTGTCAAGAGAATGTGAGTGGTGCTTGACTGTCCTAGCAGAGTTTACCAACTTTCCTAGTATTGCTTTCCAGATGTTACCGCATTGCTAGGCACAGTGTTCTGCCATAGGTGGTTGCTAGGTTGCTATGGATGGTTGCTAGGGTTCAAGTGAAGTATATATGATACTATGATGCTTTTCTTCCTTTTGTTTTATACCTGTATTTAGCTTAAATTAATTTTAGTTTAAGTTTCAATGTTAGTACTCAAATTAAACTTATTTTTATTTCACTCAGTTGCCAAGGCAACATTTCTAACTTTTAAGTTTAGGTTTTGTATCTAATATTTCTATAGATTTTATTTCAGCTTTAATTTAATGAACTATTTTTTTTAAAGTTTTTTTTTTATTGGTTGTAGTTTTAGTAAACAATAAAACTACTTCTCCACATATAACTCTGATCCCTCCTTTAATTCAAGTATGTAGGATTTAAGTCAAAAATAGTATTCCAAATGACTGAATAAACCTAAATACATTCATTTATAATTTAAACATATCTTTAGGGTAACAACTGCAGATTACATGTTCTTTCAGTCCATTGTAAAAAGAAGAAACATAATAATAATAATAATATTTGGTTTTTAATCTCTCGCTTCAATCAGTGCTCCTAATTTTCCAAAGGTCTACTCCAATTACACACTCATTTCTCACTTAAACAGTCATGCATTTATTATGATTGTTCTCTTTTTGTTCTCAGAAGTGTTCATACAGTATACTATGCTTTGGGGATTTTTTTTGAGCGTACAGTATATGCATTTTAATTTATCAGTGTGTTTCAGCGGCACCACACAATGTGACCAATCTCACCACACAATCTCTTCCTGGGTCTAAGCAATGATATGTAGTCAATGTACTTGAACAAGTTTTGTAAGAATGCTGTGAACACATTGGCCCTCATTTATCAATCTTGCGTCGAAACGGGCGTATATGTTGGCGTAAGATTATGCTTACACTCCTCTCACCGCCTGATTTATGAAGCTGTGCGTACCTTTGAAATTCAGGTGTACGCAAACCTGCCTCTTGATAAATGCCGCGGCTGAAAACGATCGTCATTAGATTAACACGCCCCTATATATTCACGTCTCCGCCTCCCCCACGCCCTCATTTTACGCCATGGACACACGGAAGACGGCAAAGAGGAGAAACTTCTCCGGTGGAAACCCAGTTTAAATCGCTGGTTGGTTGAGCACCTATCACAAAAAATGCATTATTTTACAGCACGTGTTTTGAAACTATTAGCGTTGAATTTCGTATGACGTCACATGTAATAGGGTGTACAATAGTGATGATGATGTGAATAATTGCATGACAATTTGTAATATTTTTCTTATTAGTAGCCTATTATGATTTTGATTATTAATGATGCTTATTGTTATTTAGAAGAATGTCTTTGTCATTATTATTATTTGTATTATTATTATTATTTAAAAGAAGAAGAATGTCAAATGTTTTGCGCTATTATCTAAATATCGATAAAAAACTATTGCGAAATGACAGCGTTTCCATTAACCGATATTATGCAACTAAAACGTCCTTTTTTCTCGCGCGATAAGTCATTCCAAAAATCACGGCAACGGACGTTGGTTTATATAATATCACAGCCACCGCATTAGACATTATTATTATTAATGGAAGGAGACGTAGGCTACGTGTTATCCAAGCATTAATGTCAGGGCCCTTATAGGCTACTCCGAACGATATATAAGGAGTTTCTGGGTGTTTCCCCTCATTTCTGCTCTGAGGTTTTGTTTTCTTTGAGGTTTAGAATCCAGTATTCCTATAGGCTAATTATTGTTTATTTTATTAATTTAATAAAGAACTCTGTCTCTTATTCCAAAAGATCCATGTAGGCTACTTTTGTGTCTATTCGTTTTTCCTTTTTAAACCCGTAATTGAAAAACGAAAAATTAACGGTTGTCTTTTTAAAACGCAAAGTTGAACACCAAAAGTTTAATTTGAACTGGCAACACCAACTGCTGCGCAAAAAAGTAAACATCGACGAATTTTCAGATTTTTGTTTAATGACTTTTTGCCCCTTTATTAAACATTTAAAATATACACAAATTAATATGGAAAACATGTCGATTTTACTGGTTTTCTAAGGTCAAATTAGAATCTGGAATTGATATTTTCCCGCAGTGATGAATGAGAAGAGCCAATATTAAACTATTGTTTTCTAAGTCGGCTAAGATCTCCATCTTCGCTGTTAATGCGCTTTTAGAGAGAAATGCACCTTTCATACGGATTACTTAATCAGAACAAAATGTATTAGCTTTCGATTCGAATTTGTTCGTTTTAAAGTGGACATTTCAAGCTTTAGATAGGCTATATTTTGTTTCAGTTCTCGCGCTCCAGTTCACGGAGATCATGAAACTGATTGTTTTATTTTATTTTACAAAAGCACAACGTTTTCTTGTAGTTACAAATAATGTATTATTATTTTCAGTATGACCAGAAATGGAGTATTTTAAATTGTTTCACTATTGATAGGAAAAAGTGTTCGCGCGCGCGCCTCCGTGCCATCCAGTGCGCGTTCCACACTCCGCTCCACAAACCCTTGGATATGCGTCAAAATCTTGTGTTTATTTGTGATAATCTTAGTCCTGTATTATTATTGTCTAACCCGTATTATGAATGTCATTTGACGAATTGCTTTGTTCCTTTTTTGGATAAAAGCGTCTTCTAAATATAGCCTAGTAATAATGATGATAATTATTATTATTTGCGGACACGGACCCCAAACACACCGCGTCTTCAGGTGACTGTAAATGCGCAAAAACTGTTTCCATTGCAGTTTTGCAAAATATTCCTTTTTCGAATTGCCTGAAAAACCACCTCATGCGAGCGTAAAAACTTTTTTTGCGATAAACGCGAGTTTTTGCGAAATTGACGTGTTTCCATTGGGCATATTTTCAATTCGCAATTTCAATTTGCGCAATTTGAAGGGTAATGGAAACGCATTACTGAACCCAGTCCGTGTGCGCGCATGCCGGGCTTAACTCACAAAAATAAACACTGAAGTTTATAATTTCTGTTGTTGTTTTTTTACAGGGTCATAATATATCATATCTTTAGTTTGTCAGTGCGTTTTGTGGTGTTAGGAATTGTTTTTCTGCGCATTTCAGCACTAACTCAAAACGTGCGTACATGTACACCACCTCCTGAGCTGGCGTAGGATTTGAGCGTGCCGTACGCCAACGTCCATATTGATAAATCGCAAAGTCACCGTGGTTTTGGGTGTACGCCAGGTGTACGCTGGAAATTTGGTGTACGCACTTTTGATAAATGAGGGCCATTGACCCTGGAAAAGGTGCAGCTACTTTGAAACTCATAAAGATAATATATACACAATTGACTTATAAAATGACTCAGTGCCACTTGAGAAACAGCCATTCAAACTAGAAAATGATGTGTATTGGCTCAGTTTGCTCAGTTCAAAGGCTGTGTGCATAACTGGTAGCCTGGGAAAACCCAGACCACTCTCAGTTGTAACTGAGTAAGGGTCTGGCAAACCTCCATAGACAATTCATTTCCACAGGGGCGTCACCAACGGACGTCGGATAGATCTAAAACCAATCAGAGCGATGAATGACATGACGTATGCAGAGCGACGGAGAAACATCTCGAGACTCTCAGTAATTCTCTGTTTGTGTTAACGAAAATTACAATTTTAAATCGCTTGAAACAGACGCGATAGCTGATTCGAACGAGTGATGTTGTGATGTTCCACGGCGGCATCCATCTTTGTAATGTACAAAATCTGTGTCACCGTCTCTGCTCTGTCGTCATCGTGTAAAGCCCGCCCCAACGTTTCTGATTGGTGCCGCGATTTCGGCGGATTGGAAATGGGTTTCAATGGGCTCTTTGCCAGACCCACTTGCAGAGCAAATCTAAATTTGCCGGAAGTGGTCTGGGTTTTCCCAGGCTACATAACTGGTCCAGATCTCTCCTGAATCATACTCACAGTTGATATCAAGTAGAAAAAAAAAATACTCTTACGTATTCAGGTTACAACTTTGTATGATAAATGATACATTTCAACTGTTATAGATATACCTGTTCTAAGATCTAAACATGTATGCAGCAAAATATAACACATTTTACAACTAGTGAACTGTTATAATAAGATGACTTTTTCAAGATATTATATATTTGAACAAAAGCTAACCACCGTAAAAATGTGACTAATACTAACGAACTAAAAAAATTCCAAGGTTCAAGCCAATTGCAACCAACTGCCCACTAAAATCAGTCTATGTAAGTCTCCTTTTGAATTCTGATATTGCAATGCATACTGGTTAGTGTCAAACCATTAACCACTTCAAACCCAACATAAAAAGTGATTTTTTGAGTCATTGTCCTCAGTTCATTCACTCCTAAATATGACTCACCTGAAACTCTTCTCGAAGTTGAGAGGTGTTGGTCTGAGAATCCACACTCAACATGTCCTTATAGGTGAGCGTAAACTCACTGATAGGGATGGCGGTCTCTCCACACAGACAGGCCTCTAGTATGGCATCATGAATGAATATATACTGCTCCTAAAACCACAGAGAGAGAGATTGACACAGAAAGAGTCAGTTCAGATCAGACTACGACAGAAAACTGCTTTAAAAAAATGAGGCCATGTCAAAACATGCACAATGCAGTGTCCAATTATTTGCTTTTATCTGGCTTTAATTAAAAACGATGTGACAAAATGTCAGAGAGATTAATCGAGGGGGCAAATATTAGCTTAATTTAGCAGTGTAGGAGGGAAATGTCAAAGTCAATCAAATCTACAGTATGGTCCCACGTAAAGATGTACAAAACTTTTGCAGTCATCTACAAATGGCCATCGGCAGAATGAATTGAGACTCCAAATTGTGGTATATAACAATAGTTGTCTATAGAGATTCTATAAATAATTATAGACATTTTCTAAAGAAAATTTGAGCGATCCTTGCCCATGCGTACAAGCTGCCATTGCTTTACGGGTTTTCTGGATGGTTAGTATTGCAATGGGGCAGTTTAAAGTGTTTAGAGTGTATGTGGTTTCTAGGGTGTCCGGGTATATCACAATAGTCCGGAAATGAAATTCCCTGTGAGTGCCGCTAAAAGGTTAATGCTCTGTCGCATTTGAAAATAACCTACCACCTACACTAAACCTAACCGATAACGTTAACAAAAGCAAACATGAGATATAAACACTTTGTGCTAAGGCAAGCATGCCATTTTAGCTTGCTTTTACAAATCATTACCTGGTGAGCTATCAATCAAATTTACAGAAAAAATGTCTGAACAGCCATACTGCACATATGGAGCTGGTTTGATGCAAACATCATAATGTATACGTTTATAGATTATGCAATATGGTAAAAGTGTTTTAAAGGAGAACTCCGGTCAATTTTAACATTGAGCTCAATTTTTTGTAAATTTGGAGTGCTGTCAATACAGAGAACAACGACAAAAATCGGTGTTGCCTACACTGTGTTATCCTATTTTTAAAATTTACACCCTATTGACTTGAATGGGGCAAGTTTTAAACTTAACCAGTTCTTAGTCTTATCATCCTTGATGTGTCATTACAAGTGCCCAGCCATGTTGAGTGATTCCTTCAGAGTGAACACGAGTGAATCTGACTGCAGTAGATGTGAAAGATATGAATAAAAATGATGATATATCAGCCAGCGCACAGACCTGTATTTTGTTCCTGTTTTCGGTTGAAGTCCAAAGTAGTCGATTGTCGAGTTCACGTGCATAGGTTTAGTTACTATGATCACGCGCGTGAACTCGACAATCGACTACTTTGGACTTCCACCGAAAACAGGAACTAAATACAGGTATTTGCGCTGGCTGAATTAACATCATTTTTATTCATATCTTTCACATCTACTGCAGTCAGATTCACTCGTGTTTCACTCTGAAGGAATCACTCACATGGCTGGGCACTTGTATGACACATCAAAGATGTTAAGAGGATAAAAGCAGGTTTAAAACTTGCCCCATTCAAGTCAATAGGGTGCAAATTTAAAAAATAGGATAACACGGTGTAGGCAACACCGATTTTTGTCGTTGTTCTCTGTATTGACAGCACTCCAAATTTACTAAAAATTGAGCTCAATGTTAAAATTGACTGGAGTTCTCCTTTAAGGTCATAACAGTATTGTGCAAGGAAGAGTGCAAAATAAGACTATCAACTGATAATCAGCCGCTGTAATCATAATTTGTGAGATAATTTGTTATCAAACACGCTTTTTCTGTCATTAGTGATCATTTTAGCTGGAAACAGACATGAATCATATGTGTATATATCTTTTTTTTTTTTTTTTTTAGCAAAAATGTAGGTAGAGGCACATTTTTAGACGTACTGTAAGTCAAAGGAGCGCAACTTCAAGACTATGATATTCTGGTCTCTAGATGTGACTTGGGTTCTTGTCAATATAAAAATTAGATATCTTTGCCAAAATTTAATTCGACAGTTGACAATTGCAAATCCAATCACTTAAAAAGTAATATTTTAAGATTATTAACAAGTCACATGATTTGAGGTGTTGTAGGAATAAACGTACTCGGTTACTAACGTAACCTCGGTTCTCTCTAGGAGAGGGAACGAGTACTGCGTCGAAAGAACGCTACGGGAAAGATATTTCTTTGTCGAGATTGAAGCCTAAAAATTAATCCTTAATTTTGTAAATATGTAAAACGCTTTTCTGTAGCATACAACCCTAGGCGGAGCAATATAGCTCACCCATTGGCTGCTCCGCCAGAAAAGCACGCCTATGCGAGGCCAGAGACGCTGACCAATGAGGGCGCTTCGCGCCCATTCTGCGTCATCTCCCGCCGAAACAGGCGTGGCCCTAGGTCTATAAATACGAGCATAGCTGTCTAACACACTGATTTTCGTCACGAAAGCGACGCAGCGTGGGCACGCACGGCATGAGACGCAGTACTCGTTCCCTCTCCTAGAGAGAACCGAGGTTACGTTAGTAACCGAGTACGTTCTCTTACGTAGAGTTCTCTCGTACTGCGTCGAAAGAACGCTACGGGAACCCCATGTAACACGCCGTGCGTGCTCTTGGACCGACACAGACACCTAAGGGCTCGCGCGCGCCCTGGCAATACAAGTGCCTACCCCAAGAAGTATAGGGAGAGCGGGCTACAATAGCATCATCCCTTTATAGTAGTGCCTCTAAGGGCATAATAACATATATATGAAATATTATATATATATGAGGGGTAATAGCATGCTCATGGGACACCATGTCAGTGAGTGATGCTTAAAACATTGAAGTGACCTGGGCCGCAACGCGGGGCAGGAACACTAAACATAGTCTTCTAGACCGAGAGCAGTTTAGCCTGCAGCGCAGGAACCTCTAGGTTATAGAACCTTATAAATGTAGACGGGGAGGCCCAGCCTGCCGCCATACAGATATCTTGTAACGAGATTCCGCTATACCAAGCCCACGAAGAGGCCATGCCTCTCGTAGAATGTGCTCTGATGCCCAGGGGCATTCCAAACCTCTAGATGCGTAGGCTAGCGCAATGGCATCCACTACCCATCGAGATAGGACTCTGTTTCGTCGCGGCTCGCCCTTTAGAGCGCCCACTGAACGAAACAAAAGAGCTGCTCCGTCTGTCGAAAAACAGCGGAGCGGGACACATTAGCTCTTAATGCCCTGACCGGGCAAAGGGAGCTATTTCCGTCCTCCGAGGGCCGGCAGGGCCGACAGGGAGATGACCTGAAGCCCTGAACGGTGTGTTGAGGGACTTAGGCACGTACCCATGCTTCGGTTTTCAGTACGACTACAGAGTCGTTTGCCTCCGAACTCCATACAAGAAGCTCTAACTGAGGAGCGCTTGCAAATCCCCCACACGCTTCACTGAAGCAAGAGCCAAAAGAAACACGGTCTTGAAAGACAGGTGTTTCATGTCAACTGAGTGAATAGGCTCGAAAGGGGCCCCTTTCATAGCGTTCAACACTGTAGAAGGTCCCAAACGGGGGACTGAAGGAGGCCTTGGAGGGTTTAACCTCCTGGCTCCTCTGAGGAAACGGACCACCAGGTCGTTTCTGCCCAGTGAATGGCCAAGGCTTGGATTAACGAACGCTGATATGGCAGCCACATAGACTTTAAGCGTGGATGGGGGTTCTTCCCTTATCCAATAGTTCTTGGAGGAAGAGAGAATCTCCGTTTCCCCGCACTGAAGTGGTGACAGACCTTGGTCTGAACACCAACCAGAGAACACCGACCATTTGGAAGCGTAGAGCCGTCTAGTAGACGGAGCCCTAGCCTGTTCGATCGTGTCTAACACTCCCTTTGGGAGGTTAGCGGGTACCCGTTTATGGCCCATACGTGTAGGGACCAGAGCTCCGGGCGAGGATGCAAAATCGAGCCCTTGGCCTGCGAGAGGAGGTCTCTCCTCACTGGAATCGGCCACGGGGCAGTACTCTTCAGTCGCATCAAAACTGGGAACCAGGGTTGATTCGTCCAGTATGGAGCGACTAGTAGCACCGAGCATCCGCTTTCCCTCGATACGCTCCAGCACTTGAGGCAGGAGTGAGATAGGAGGAAAAGCATAGAGCGGACGGCGGGGCCAGACACTGGCCAGCGCGTTCGTGCTCTTTCGAAAAGATTTCTGGGCAGTGAGCGTTTTCCTGGTTTGCAAACAGGTCTATTTCCGCTCTGCCGAACGTTTTCCACAGCAGACGCACTGTCTGCGTGGTGAAGGGACCACTCTCCTGTAGGAACGTTGTTCCGTGAGAGTCTGTCTGGGCCTACATTCAAGTGGCCTGGCACATGCGTTGCTCTCAGCGAGCGCAGGTTGTGCTGGGCCCATACCAAGTATGCGTTCCCGCTAACCTGAATAGGTTTCGGGATCTCACGCCACCCCTGGCGGTTTATTGTAGGCTACTACCGACGTGTTGTCCGAACGGACCAGGACGTGGTGTCCTTTTATCCGGGGACAAAAACGCCTCAGCGCAAAGTCCACCGCCATCATTTCCAGGCAGTTTATGTGCGGTAGTTTGGCTCGTTCTGCCCACTGGCCAAAGAACGGTCTGCCGTCGAGCAGTGCTCCCCAGCCTGAGGTGGACGCGTCCGTGGACACCACCTTCAGGCTCGAGGAAGTCCCCAGGCTTACACCTGACCGGTACCAGTCTGACGCTCTCCATGGTGTCAGGGCTGAAATGCATTCCTGAGTGACCTTGAGGGCGATAGCGACCGTGCAACCATGCTCGGCGCGGAACGCGCGCTTTCAACCAAGAACTGCAGTGGGCGCATGCGCAGCAGGCCCAACTACAGTACCGATGAGGCTGAGGCCATGAGGCCTAGCATTTTCTGAAATCCCCCCTCTTGAGCGGCACTATATGGCCGCTGCGGAAGGATTTCATCACCATTTGCAGGGTGTTTTGCCTGCGCTGTGATGACAGCTGTGCTGTCATAGATAGCGAGTTCAGATCCAGTCCTAAAAAGGAGATCTTTGACTGGGAAACAGTGAACTTTTCTCCCAATTGACTCTCAGACCTAAGCACTCGAGGTGATCGAGTATTAGTGTCTTGTGGTGAGCGAGTTCTGAAGGCGATTGAGCCAGAATCAGCCAATCGTCCAAATAGTTCAGAATTCGAACGCCTCGGAGTCTCAGGGGTGCCAGCGCCGCGTCCATGCACACTGTAAATGTACGAGGTGCTAGGGACAGGCCGAATGGCAGGACTGTGTACTGATATGCCCGGCCCTCGAGGCGAATCTCAAAAATCGCCTGTGACGTGACGCAATTTGTATGTGGAAATACGCGTCTTTCAGATCTATTGCCATAAACCAGTCTCCTCGGCGAATCTGCGCGAGGATTTTTCTGGTCGTGAGCATTCTGAACTTTCGCTTTGTTAGCGCTTTCTTCAGATGCCTCAGATCTAAAATGGGTCTGAGACCCCCGTCTTTTTTCGGTACCAGGAAATATCTGCTGTACAGACCCCCTTCGCTCTGAGCTTGAGATAAAGGCTCTATGGCCCCTTTGCTCAATAGCTTCGCTATTTCGGCTCGAAGTAGATGTGCTACTTCTGTTTTTACCGTGGTTTCGACTCTCGCCGTGTAACTGTAGCGATAGCCTCTTTTTATAGTCTCTAGCACCCATTCTGAGACCCCCGGGAAGTCTTTCCCATGCATCTGCACGCGTGACTAGGGGTTGAATGTAATCTGAGCCCTGGTCGCGAAATGACGGCGACACGAGAGCAACCGTGTGCTGTAACATGGACGCCGGTGGCGTCTGAGGCGGGGGGCTTGTTTAACACAGTATGCATCCCGCGCGGCGCTCTGTTCTCTGAGTCGAGAGAGAGCGCGCGGGGGGAGCCCCGTAGGGGCTCGTTATGTTTGTGAATAAACGTGGGCGCTTGGTGGCGGGGCACATTTATAACACCGGGGACACTGTGTTTTGTGGAACTGACTGATCGTTCGTTGGTTTCGTTTTTTACAGAAACCGCGGAACGTGCAGTGTGTAGTGGTTGGTGGGCACTGGACAGTGGGCACGCTCACTACATGTAAAGCACAACCGACATGAGTCGATTTTATGTGTGCAAACCCTGTGTTGAACGGGGCTGTGCTTGTGTGAATGAATGGGCACTGGGTGGGCATTGCAGTTACACACATTACACCATCGGCCTTGGCCGGAACACCAGAAATTAAACTCTTTTTTAGATTTATCTGGGTCGCCGTGAAAACGGCGTTTGTGTGCAGGCAAACGGGCTTTACGGCCGGTTGTTGGCTGCTAAATACACTGGTACAAACACGGAACTTAGGGCTGTACAAGCGAGAATTCTTGAGTGGAAGTCCGGCCGCAGCGGGACCCGAACACCGTCTTTTTCCTAGCATGGCTAGGATGGTGCCGAGGCCTCGGGCTTGAGTGTTATCTTGGGCCGAGGACCACGCGGTGGCGGGGCGGCGTCCGGCGGAGCGAGACCGTGGTCTCTCTCGGGCCCTGTTGCTGCTGGGCCGGTGCGGCGGGCGCGGGGCGCTGCTGAGTTCGGGCAGGCGGCTGTTTAGGGCGGCCTGTTGCGGAACTGGAGCGCTTTGGCAGGAAATGTCTCATGGCCTGCGAAGTCTTCTGTACCTCGGCGAATCGGTCCGCAAAGTCCTTCACGGAAGATCCGAAGAGGCCGGTCGCTGAAACAGGAGCGTCGAGGAACGCCGAGCGCTCCGACTCCTCCGCCATTTCAGAGAGAGTTAGCCACAAATGTCTCTCGGAAACAGTAGCTGAGGCCATAATCCTGCCGATGGCGTGTGCAGCGGACTTTGTAGCACGAAGAGCTAGGTCTGTGGCGCTACGCAAGTCCGGAACACTGATCGCGCCGGGGCCTTCCTCGTCTAGCTTGCGGAGGAGGTTGGCCTGGTGTATCTGAAGCACCGCCATGGTGTTGCAGCGCCGATGCAGCTTGTCCGGCGGCGGAGTACACGCGGCCGTTCAAAGCTGACGACGTGCGGCAAGCTCTGGATGGTAGGACTCCCCTTAGCCCGCCGTCCAGCAGAGGGTGGGCAAAGGTGAGTCGCTACAGCTTCCTCGACCGGAGGGAGAGCGTGGTAGCCTCTGTCTCGAGCACCGTCCCACTACGGAGAATGCTGGCGAGGCAGAAGTACGCACTCTGGCTGAAAAAGGCGCCTTCCACGATTTCGCTACCCTCTTCATGAAGCTCAGGAAGAAATGGGGCGTGCCGGGAGGGCGGCGCAGCGCGGTCTCCAGAAAGGAAGCATCCATCCAGCCGGTTGAAAGCAGGTTGTTCGGGCGTCGACCACTCGAGGCCGAGGCTCGACACGGCCTGTGTGAGCAGACGCATTAGCTCTGCCTCAATGCTGATCTTCCCTCCTCTGCGTGCCGGAACAGCGGGGGAGGGGGAGGGTCCACGGGCTCGCCCATCCCTCGCTCCCCGAAGCGAGAAGCGAACAGCGGTCGTCATCCCCCTCAGATACAGCTTGCTGGTCATCCTCCATAACGGACAAAGCGGCGGGGTGCGGCTGTTGTCCGTCGGTGAGCGACTCGAACGAAGTGCTGAGAGGAGCTAGCGGCGGTGGCGGCGGCGAGCTCCTCGTGGAGGGAGGTTCCGGGACCCGCTGAGCGCGGCGCTTTTTACGGCGCGGCGCTACAGGGGGTGGGTGAGCAGCTTCGGCGAATGACGCAAGGCGAGGTCCGCAGAGTCGCGATGGGCATCATGTCGCAGTGATGGCTGCATGTTCCTCGCCCAAGCAGGAAACACACAGCTGGTGGTGGTCCCCGTCGATGAGCGCGGCTCGGCAGGAGCCGCAGAAACGCGAGACATCTTGAAAAAGACACTCGTTGCTCTTTCTGTGAGAAAAAATGTGTGACGCGGTAGGCGAACACACACACAAAACACACACAAGCGAAAGGATATTCCACGCCGGAGAAGCGCAGCAGGGAACGGCGGCTGAAGGCGGCGGCTGTGGCGGCTCGAATCCAATCCAACGATGCGTGCAGCTTCGTGAATTTTAGAAATTTCAGTGTGTCAGACAGCTATGCTCGTATTTATAGACCTAGGCCACGCCTGTTTCGGCGGGAGATGACGCAGAATGCTCATTGGTCAGCGTCTCTGGCCTCGCATAGGCTGTGCTTTTCTGGCGGAGCAGCCAATGGGTGAGCTATATTGCTCCGCCTAGGGTTGTATGCTACAGAAAAGCGTTTTACATATTTACAAAATTAAGGATTCATTTTTAGGCTTTAATCTCGACAAAGAAATATCTTTCCCGTAGCGTTCTTTCGACGCAGTACGAGAGAACTCTTCGTAAGAGAACTGCATAATGACATTTAGAAAATTCTGTAACCATATATGAACAAAATAAATAGTAATGCTTGCCTTATAAAACAAGCATTAGACAGAAGACGTCCTTAATTAGATCGCTAAATTACTTTACTTTGATTCTGGTTTACTCTTTCAATCAGAGGGTTAAAGGTCATGCATGAGTTTTCTGTTTGATCTCTTTTGGAGGGAGTACACTAGACTGGCCTTCAGCTTGCTGTAGTCAATTCATATATCATAAGCAGCACTGTATAAAAGTGAGGGCAGAGACCTGTTTTGCATTATAAAGCAGTCTAGAAAGCAAGATGGGTTTCATGGCCTTGCTTTTGTCTTAAAAAGCGTTCTTGTGATATTAAGCGAACAATGATTATACATTAAATTATGGTTTCTTCTTTGTTGTCCAGGCTCTTGAGGGTTCACTTGAATAGAAAAATATTCACAGCTACTTTCGTCCGTCAGCTTATTAACATGCAGCTCACCAACTCATTCTCTGTCTTTCATAACTGAATGAATTTGAGGGGAAATAATAAAGTGAGAATATAAATTATTCAAAAGTAACACATTTTTAATGTCTAAATCTATTTTACCAAGCAACCTCAGATAAACCTTTTTTTTCTGTAAAGAATATAGAGAAGTTAAAAACAAGGCAAAATAGAAAACTGGAATTTGCCATGAAATATTTAATAAAATATAGCATTCAACGCACTACTATACTTTGCATGATATATTTAACATCTTAAAGCAACATGAATTGCCATTCTCAGCTCATTTTACATTTGTAATCTGTATGTCCAACTGAAATAGCATATTCCGTGAAAAAAGGGCTTGATTTTAGCAATCATGAATTTATTAGTTCATTAAGTTTAGCCATTAACCCTCTAGGCGCCACGGTCGAGTTTACTCGACAAGATGCGGCACTGAATAAAACGGCCGATTTTGTCAAATAGGGTGTCAAATTTCCTTCGACCCTCCCATCCACTAGTTGGCAGACATGTATACTTCATCCCCAACTCAAAAAACACGTCATGTTTTTATACAAAATCTTCAAGCTAGAGCGCATTGAATCAGCGCGAACAAAAGCGGAGCTAGTGTGCGAGTGAGCCATTTTATCAGAGCAATATTGTCAACGTCAGCGAGTATTTGCATTAGATTATTATTATTATCTAATTACATCAATAAAGCTTACCCACAATGAAGTGTCGGGTCTTCTATTCGCGGACCCCTGATTCTGAAGGAAAATATCTGCATTCAGAAGTTCACGGTGATTATGAAAGTGAAAGTATAGCGCGTACGTTACAACAAGCACAAACGGTGAATCCTTTGCCCAATGTAGATGGTCCTCTGCCCAATGTCAGTGGTGGAAACAATGTTTCCCGGGGTCGGAGTGTTCATCGCGAAGTTAGCAGGTGTGTTATTGTTGTGGGGAACGAGGCGTGAATTTTTTTTCCGCGCTAGCTGTAGTTTGTTTTCTGACAGTGTGCCTCTCCGCAATCGCGGCGACAATATTGTTGTGGAGACTATGTCTAAAGCTACTGGGTATGTTAGACGAGGTCAAAGTATTCATAGGACAGTTATGGGGCAGGGTGGGGAGTCGCAATGACAATGACAGTAGTCCGAGCTGTGCGCACTCGGCGCGCGCGCGCGCGAGAGAGAGATCTGGCCGCGCCCGCGCTGCTCGTAGCAGGAGCAGAGGCGGTGTGACACGGGGCAACTGAACAGGTCTTGTCTACTTGTGTTTGTGTGTCATATGAATAATATATATGTGCCCCATACATGGAATAAGAGTGCCTACTGTATGTAAATGGTAATTTCTACAGCAAAAGGCCAACCGCTACATGCATTCGGTTTGTTTCTACCATTTATTAGTAATGATTTACAGTTTGTTTACTACTTACTATTTACCTGAGCATTCAGTATTGTGCAATATAGCATACAGAAGGTGAGGGACATTTTGGGGGGAAAGAAGTGCTGCATTTTATTATTTAAACATGTGACTTTTCATGAAAATTCTATAATCCATGATTGCCGCCACCATATGACGTCATAATATGCAAATTAGATGGGAAAATTGAATCCCTACATAAACTTTGGGTCATCCTTAATATTTCTCTAATTTACAGAAAGTCTCTATCTTTTATCACTTTTTAAGATAAAGACTTTTGAAATTAAGATGTCAAAATCGAACGTTTTAGGAAAAAACCTCTGGCGCCTAAAGGGTTAAAGCTAGGATATGCAGTTTCATAGAATCTAGCAATAGCAAAACTAGCTTTGAAAGCATAACAGGGGAAAATATCCCACCTTCCCTTCAGAGTTATCTCCAAAGCCATGCCTCCTTCAAAATACATGAATTCTTATTGTAAGAATTCAAGTGGTTTTGACTTGTAAAATGAATTTACATCTTAGTAGAACTCATAATTACAACTTGTAAACTGAATTCTGACTTATATCACCTGACTGCTGCATATTCATTTTGGCATTGATAGTGGTGCCATATAACGCATAATTCCAAGTCCGAGGACGTGAACAGCTCCAAGTAAAAAGTAAAGTCTAATTATAAAATTAGATTTAAATTAGATGATTAAATTTAAATTAGATTTAAATTATAAAGTCTAATAATTACGGTAGTTACGACATGGCGTGAACGCAGCATAAGCTTGTTGTTGTGGATCAGGATGTACTGTAAAAGGTGGCTGCTGTGACTCTGTGAGTAGCAAGGTGTCTACAACTCTGCTTAGCCTCATGGAACACTGATGTTTTGTCTGCACGAGCAGGGGTGCATGGTAGGACGTCCTATCAGTGCATTCAGAAGATTTTCACTCAGAAATTGCTAATAAATTACACAGAAATGTGATTTAGAAATGAAATTACAAAGAAATGCATTGAATTATATGTGAAATTTTGAAGTAGAAAGACTGAAATGGTATTTTATTGTGAACGTACTCTTATAATATTAGTTTTATTTACAACTTGAAGCTATTTTTTCAACAGTGTATTGCAAAGGTTCCAAAGAATGTGGACATACATCGGGTGTAATTTTTTTTTGCCATACGTAAATTTGACCAAATCATACAGTTAACTTCTGTGATTCAGGACAAATGTGTTCAATTCAGCAGCGAAGAGTAGTGTTCACATCACCAGTACCCCAGATTACCTTTTTAGCCGACTCAGTATGGTTCAAAGATGCACACCTGAGTTTGAGAAACATCGTTCACAACATCAAAATGAACCAAACTCTGACGTCAAATGAACTCAGGTAAGCACCAAGAGTACTAGAGTAAAAAACTCTAGATATAATAGCCAACCTAGATTATTTGGATGACTACTTGATTTATGTGAGCCATTATTTTGTTTCTGATCTTACCTCAGTCTGGATCATGTAATACGTCGTGAGCAGAGTGTCTTCACACAGTTATAGATGTCCACCACACCTCACACTCCGCCATATCCAGCATCACATCCAATACTATGTAACAGCCGGTGCGGCCAGCGCCCCATACTGCAGACAGACAAAAAGATGGCTGAAGGAATAATGTCACTGCCTCGCTAATGTAGCTCTGGGTACACCACTCGTAAATGGACAGTTTTAAGTAGAGGTTACTTCACAAATTACATCCCAGTCAATTCCTGATTACTTACAGGGTTGAATAAAACTACCACAGCTCTTTCAAGCAGAACATTCAAGGGGTGACTAAAGCAACCTGCTACTGCCACAGTCAATTAACCTTAAATCAGATTCCAACCTGAATAATCTGAAGCTTGAACTTGAGCTGGACTCTCCAACCTTACAACTGAGGTGGTACCATGATACAGTGATATTTTCAGTCGATAAAACAATGATACTTTTTTATGTACTTAACACTGGGACCTAACAAATGCGGGTGACAATACAGTTGTGGCGGTTAACACATATTAACTCTATAGCCAATTAGTTGGGTTGATTCATAAATGATGTCCTCCCACCAGGAAGCCTTTAATTCACAAATAAAGTGCACACTGGATGAGAAGTGCCACATCTTTTACAATTCAGTATCCACAGAACACTTTATTCAATCTTGTAAAGTAAAGTTTATTTATTTATTAATTTAGACTAGTAAAAGTTCTGAATCGCTTACAAATTACTGGTACTGAATGATATATACCATGGTATTTTAAAATTACTCAAATGTATTCAAAGAATTAATTGGCACTACTGTCCAGGTACAGTCTAAAAACATGATATTACCGGTGCTTTGTGCAGTAAGAAAATGTAATGTGGGCTGGATTGGCCTTCATGGCAGTGTGGCATACTAAAGAAGTATCCTAGAACATCTTAAATGAAGCTATCCTTTCTTCTCTGTCCTAGCGTGTATCCCATATTTGTATAGGGTCCGCTTGTTTGCATGCTTTTCGCCACTTGGCTCGATCCAGGGCATTATCAATGGTGATATTGACTGCATGTCAATGTAAATTAAGCTATCCTTTAGTTTAATTAAAAGATAAAGTAATGGCGTTAAAGCACATACAAGTGGAGATGTAAACTGAGGAGCACGTTGCAACATTTGACTAGCACAAAATGTTACATTTTCAGGATAAATGTTGGCCAATGAGACTTAGGAGACTTATGCTAACTGCAAACGTGGTCGATAAGGCTATCACTTGAGTATAAATTTCACATGTGATGCTTATATGAACATTTCAACAATGTTCAGGGATGATTCATTGAATTGGTTTTCTGTCCAATTTAGTTTGATCTGTTACATGAATGTCTTTTGTAAAAATAAATGAGACTGGCGGATACAAAACACGTCCTTGGACTGGTGAACTGCAGGTGCAAGCATTTTTCTCTTTAAAATGGACAGCAGATGCATGGAGAATATCAAATAACTGTATTTCATCAAAAGGAAGAACATGCTTTCGCAATTGAGATCTGAAAGAACTGAATTTTTTTTGAAAGGTGAAGTGGAGGCACTGAAACCCATAAGAGACTGCTTAACTAACAGTTGGAGTGGTTAGAATTCTTCATTAAAAAATAAACTCTGTAACTGAATTCTTCTGTTTTCTACTTACTGGATAGTATATACTGTATGGCACTTTGTTTTATACTGGATACTGTTTAAAAATAAAAATATCACATGGAGATGTACCGATGTATAGCCCAATAATCAGTATCAGCCGATAAAAGCTATTATCTTCACTAGAGGCCATTGGCCGATTGTTTAAAAACAGCCGACGATCAGTGCACATTATATGCTGTCAATCAAAAGTGTGCAGACAAACATGTCAGACTGCAAGTACAGGAAGTGATGCTTGATTACCTGCAGTGGACAACCACTGGCCCAGCATCGGGTGGTGTGGAGGCTTTGACCCCGCCGGAGGAAGGCCAGCAGTCCTGTGGCATGAAACGGGACACCATGCTCTGGCCAAGATGTAAAGTGGAATTGGCAGACTTCATGCTTGGCTGGGTAACCCCGCTAATAGAAAAAAATAGTTTACTTTCCATATATATTTTATCAGAATACCAAATGTGAAATAGCTCCATTAACAAATGTACATTTAATGACATAAAAACATCGGAAACCATTGACAAACATCTCAAAACTCTTACCCGCTCCATGGCAAATGTGCGTACAGTGTATTCTGCCAGCGTTTCGGTTTTCAGTAGAGTGATTTTAATGTCTCCATAGAGCTCACTTTCATCTGGCCAGTATTTACAGCACTTCATCTGAACAAAACAAATCATATTTATCAAATCATACAGTTTGGTTAAAACCTTACATTTTGATTTAATGGTAATCACAAATATTTATTTGTCCAAAGACAAATACTTTAATATTTGAAAAAAGATTCATAATTATTAAGACAATAATATGCACAATATGTAAGAATTTTGGATTGGAATTTTGCAGATGGACACACTTGGACCATCAAGCTAAGCCTTTGTTATTGCTTTGAATAAGCGATCTCTAGCGGATAAACGTGTTTATCCTAGGCACTAAAGGCATAGTGCCTTTAATCAATGTTCTTTAGACACAAGCCTAAATGTTATTTATTGTAGGTCAATAAATATTGTAGCTCAACATTTGCCTTTTTATAACTTAAACTCATCATAAACAAAAGCTAATACTTAAGATAAAACTGAAACCATTTAGTTAGTCAATTTTTAATTAAGTTTTTGTACTATAAATAGACAAAAAAAGAAAGAAAAGGAAAATAAACCACAGTCATTCTGCAGTCAGTAAAACTAGCCAGTGTGTGTTCTGCACATAAAAAAAACCCACACATATATGTATATAAAAAAAACTGAAACTGGTTTTCAATTAGACCAATATAAAAATGCAGTTAAAATATAAATAAATGACATGGTCGCTTCACTTTGTTTGAAGGGGGAACTAATTATTTGAATTCATGTAAGGTGTATTTGTGAATTGCTGCATATTGAGGCATGCTAATTTGCCAAATTTTGATAAATAAATAAAAACACCTTCTAAAATTGGTTAACTATAGATTCTGCCAAAATATCATAGTTACTATAAAACTGTAATACTTCAATAAAACTGTGGTAACTTGGTTGAAGCCAATACATAAATAAATCAACTTTTCAAAAAGAGATCATATACTAAACTACTATGATGTTACAGTACTAACAACCACTGTAGTAACCATGGTATTTTGGAGGAAATGGGACAAAGGAAAGTGCGATTAAATGCAAGATGGCTGGGGCGATAAAATCATTCATCAGATGGAATGTTCTCTGGCTAATGGGGTGTCTTGGTAAAGTTTATCTTCAGTAATGGTCAGCTGTGGACTGCAGTGGTCAGTGTTTAGTAATAGATGGTGTCCATTAGTGGGCGGAGGGGGCGGTCGGATAGCCGGAGGCAGAGGTAGAGTTATTCTACTCACTCTCCCCACCTCCACCAGTTTGGTGATCATCACGATGCTGTAGCAGTTCTCCTGCCAAACCATGCGCCAGAAATCATAGATCATGTCCTGCTTGGGCCTGCGGAGAGAGAGAAGAATAAGGTTTCATGGAGAATTGTGGGAGGTGAATGATTTGAATGGAGGATAAAGAGAGGATAGAGGTGGTTTTGTGAAATAGCGGGTCACCACTTTGATGAGGATTACATAAGGAAAGAGAAATGACAGGCTGCTAGGCCGGAAGAGCTGTCACAGTTCATAGAGAATAGAGAAACTGTTGGCGGTGAAAATCGAGTGAGTAATATCAGCAAGAAACTAGATTTCTACATTTTCAAAAGAAAATGTGAGTGGTTCCAAGATGCAAGGGTGTACTGCTATGTGGTAAGTGGTTATTAAGATGTTATGGAAGTGTGTGTGTGTGTGTGTGTGTGTGTGTGTGTGTGTGTGTGTGTGTGAGAGAGACGCTATTTTGAATGCTATGGTGGAAGGCCATCATTAAGGTAATATTGTCCTGTGATGAGGGGGGCCACGACCCTGTGATGATGGCCAAGCTATGGCATTCTGGGTGGCCCTTTAGTGTGTTTCTAAGCGGTTGCTAAGTTGTTAGGATATTTTCTAGCTTGTTTCTATGCAGCTGCTAAGGTTTTTAGAATTGTTTTATGCAGTTGCTAATGTAGTCTATAGGTTGTAGATGCTAGAGGTGCTAGAGTGGTCCTTTGGTGGCTGCTAGGGTGTTCCAAATAGTTTTTTACTTGGCCATGTCAAAAAAATTCTAGATATTACTATCTATAGAATAGTGTAAATATAATTTTGAGACAAAGTAAATCTATGGGATTCTGATAAGACTGAGAGATTTCTGTTCATTCAATTAAAGTCCACACAACCTAAACTTTGACGCTTCAAAAAGTTCATAAAGACATTGTAAAAGTAATCCATATTAATTTAGCTGTTTAATCCAAGTCTATGGAACAGATACGATCACATTTTTATGATGAACCGATTAAATGTTGGCTTATATTCACAAAATAAATCGATCAATGCACATACAAAAACCACAATCAAATATGATCAACAGATGTAAACATGCTTTGCTTAACCAACAAGAACCGACATGCTGCTTGATTCATATGGATTACTTGTATTATGTGTTGAACATTTTGAAGCATCAAAAAAAGTGTTGGGGCCAGATTTACTAAACAGGGCAAGTTAGCGTGAGAGCTCAATTCATAAAAGCACCAATAGGAGTGGAAGATTCTGCGTGTGATCTACTGATGACGCGCAAATTAAAGAACACATACACAGCCAGATCATTTCCATAATGACCAACACAATCTACCAAGAGCAGCGCAAACTAACATCTGGTATAAGCCATGCTTTTTTTGGGTGTTAAATAATACCAGTAAATTGACAAGCGCAAACCTTAGTAAATCACCTTGCATGATTCATTTAAATACTCTCCTCCCATACATTTTGTGTCTGAAAGGGAAACTCCTACAAATGCATATGCAATAAGGTCAGCCGCAAAAATAACTGTGTCCACGCCTTTTCAGCCAAAAAATTTCACTGCGTGTCCTGACAGTAGTTTTTTTAACGCCAATAGACGGTTTGCGTTCATGCAAGCTGTTAGTAAATCTAGCCCTTGATGTGTGGCTGTGTGGACTTTCAATGGAGGGATAAAAAAAAAAAGTTTCATTCAAAATATCTTTATTTGTGTTTCACAGATCATTGAATGGGTTTAGAATGACATGATGGTGAGTAATTGATGAATTTAAATTGTTTTGGGTGAAACTACACTACCGTTGAGGGATGAGCAATAAAGACGCTTGCCTTAGCAAATACCTCTAATTAAATATTTACTATTAATAACATGAGGCGAAACTCTATCTTACTCTTGCCTCTTTCCTTTCTTCCTGATGCATTTTTCTCTACACACGCAGAAACGCACACACATGGCAACATTAAAGCAGCGCTCCGAACATTAAAGGAAAGCTGCTGAAGGTTTATAACCGCCCTGACTCTGTCAGTGCTGTGAGCACTCTGCCCTCAGGCTAGGAGTCTGTTATCTTCTCTACCTGTTTAAACAATTACAGCCAACAACAGGTGCCACACTTCCTATGCAGCTTTCCCAATATCGCCTGCAGCTACATCTTCTAAAAATCACATTTGAACGTTCTGCTCTACAGCCAGGATGAAGCTGAGGTTATTCATGATACATAATAATGTTAAAACAGGAACGTTTTAGAGGTTTAAATATAAGGTGAGGAGACATTTGTTCTACAGCTATGTGTTTGTGGGCATATTGAAATGCCATTTCCTAGCTGACAGCATCAGAACACATCCAGCCCCGGGTTAATCAAAGCACCTCTGCCAGGAGAAAACGGCTGTTGTGTTTTCAGAGCAGACAACAAAAAAAACTTTCATATTTCCTTAGGTCTTCTGAGCCTCTCTCTTTTTAAAAACATAAGCAACCACACATCAGAGCTGTTAGACACCAAATAGAAATGTACAAAAATTGCCTACCACAAAGTAACACATTGGAAACCAACTATAAAACCCAGGCAAACCAACTCGAGCTCATGAGAAAATGTACTGAAAATGTAAATATATATTTCACGAGGCGGCCATTTTGTCTGTACGAAAAACATATGAATTAATTCATTAGGAATGTGCCCGAAGCATAAGTCTGAAAGGCACATAAAACGAATAACGCATTCTATGGGGCCCCTAAAGGGAGAGGTTACGCTTGTTGCGGTAGTCGGTTGCATTACACTACATCAGATTTCACTTGTCACGTGAAGATAGTATGGAGAGATGACTGACAAGACAATATCGAAGGATTTGGAGCACAACGGATACCATTGACAATATGTTATCTTATACATTGTGTGGTCAGTTACCGCCACTCCTTATACACAGAGCATGATCGCACATTGAAAAGTAAAAGTAAAAAGCGGGCGCACATTCAAATGCAATTTCTGTACCCCGCAAGTTGCTGGTGGCTCCCTGATGCCCACAAATTACAATATAATTACATAACTATATAATTACGAGAGAACGCAAAATAATTCAAATACATATTTTTTCCTCCCATCTCATATTTTTTTCCATCACCATGTCCCTTTAAGGGCTCTGTAGAATATGTCATTTCCTTTCCGAACATAGTATTCGGCTTCAGGCATGTCCCCTAGAAATCAGACAAATTCATATGAATCAGCCACAAATTTGGCAAAATGTAAAACAATTAGAATTCCCATAAGAATATGTTTGGCAAACCACAAAATATTACAGCGACATGTTAAAAACGTTCAGAACATATGTATAGCAGTTTGCTGTTAGCAGCCACATAGCAATGCCGTAAAACTGCTCAGAACACCTTATCAACCACATTAAAGCCCTGGCAACCACCCAGAACAGTCTAGAAACCACACATCATGCATTATAGAAAACTTTTAGCACCCACATAGCAATGTGCTAAAAAAACAACTTTTATTAAATAAACGGTATGATCTGGCAACCACCAAAAATGTGACTACCACACAGACATGCACCAAAAACATGGAGAACAACCAAACAAAATGAAAAGCAACACCCAAATCACCCTATCATTGTAACATGCTGAGTTTTGGTTGGGCCAGTCCAAATTATTACAAAAATCTAGTAATATTCTAGTTGCTATTATATAGTTTTTAGAGGTTTGGGGCTGCAGCTGCAAGGCTGATCGTTTAGATTTGTATAAAAGCTCATTGAGTCTTAAGCACATCTGTATGCAGCGCTGTTACGATGTGAACATGCAGATGGACTTCACAGCTCCACCAGCAAGCAAGATATCAGGACCTAAAGCCAGTTTAAACCTCCGGATAGAGAAAAAAGCCTAGCAAACCCCACACATGAGTGTGTGTACACCTGCTCAAACAAAGCACAGCAGTGCCGGGTGTGTGTTTGTGTTTGGAGAGAGTCTGTGTTGATCAGTGGCCCCGGCGTGTTGGAGGCTAACATGAGAGAGAGAGAGCAGATTAAATGAGACGTGTGTGTACAATAAGTGTGTGCAGTTTTCTGCTGCAAGCATGCTGGAACTGAGGAGCAGCCGAGACCCACATTGACAAAACTACAGACAGCTGTAAATATCCATAGAAGACGAGAGACAGAGAATTACTTTACTTTAAACCGTATAACTTTAGAATCAGTTACACCACCGTTCAAATTTTGGGGTACATTTTTTTAAATGTTTTTGAAAGAAGCATCTTATCCTCCCAAGGCTGCATTAAAATAATAATAATAATAATAATAATAATAATAATAGTAAAAACAGCAATATAGTGAAATATTCTTATAGTTAATAATAACAGTTTCTATTTTCATATACAGTTGTGGTCAGAATTATTGGCACCCCCTGGATTTTTCTGAGTAAAATATCTCTGAAATATATTCCCATTTCCACAATCAGGGAAATAATTAAGAAGTTCCAAACAACTAAAGATGTTACGAATCTGGCTGGAAGTGTCTATATAAGTGTGTCTATATTGTCCTAATGGACAGCGAGGAGGACCATTCGAGTGGCAAAATACTCTCCAAGGATCACAGATGTAGATATACAAAGATTAGTTGAGTTTTGGGGTCAGAAAGGCTAAAAAAAAAAAAAAAGCCCCCTACATCACCACATGTTGTTTGGGAGGGTTTTAAGAAAAATCCTCCTCGCTCATCCAAAAATAAACTCCAGCATAATGAGTTTTCAGACATGACTGGAACTTCAAAAGGCACAGATTCTATGGTCAGATAAAAAAAAAAAAAAAAAAAAAAAGGAGATACCAAAAAGTAATAAAAGTATCAAAGGATGGCAATAATTATGGCCAGCGTGTTTTGGAAAAAAAGCATTTGTATCAAAATATGATTTACC